>MU766826.1:47500-127842 GCA_026770625.1 Nicotiana glauca
TGAGAAAACATGGAATTTAAACAAGTTTCAGAAGAAAGAGATGATACGAATTTAAACAAAGTAGGTAAAACATGCTTAGCGGGAACATAAACAGAACTCAGTAAGGTGAACAAAATCAAAGAGCTCAAACATAAACACACATATAGCAAAGCATGAGGAATAATCGACACGAATTAATCATGCGAGCAAAAAAAAAATTAGAAGAGTCTTGCATAATAGAGAAGAGACAAGAGAGCAAACTCATGCGTGGTAAAAGAAAACAATCGAGCACAAGACACACATAAAGAAAGAACAGGAGAATCAGAAAGGTATTTGAAAAAACCCTTTTTCAGAAACCCTAAAATCGGAATTTGAGCGATTTTAAAAAAGGAAATTTGGGGAGAACCTTTGAAAAGTCAAGCAAAGACCAGGCATGTCACTGATTTAAAATAAATAAGCAAGTACAGAACCTCAGATGGCCTAGAAGCAGAGAAAAACCCTAGAATGAGAAAGGTCTTGAGGAGAGTCGCATTCTGAGTCGAAGAGACTCATATTGCTCTAACACGCCGAAATAATGGCCGGAGAGGCCATAGATCTATATATCTGAAACAGATCTAAAGAGAGACATTGAAGCTGGCCCTCCAAACTTTAAGTAGCTTAGGTTTAACGGTAAGAGAGAGTGAGCACAGGCCACCCATGGCTTGGAATGCCATGGATTCATGTGGAAACATGGTAGAAACAGGTGGGAAATGATTAGGGTTTTGCGGTGGGCTAGAGAGAGTTTGAGAGATTAAGAGTTCAAAGGCGGCGTATCTGATAGAATGAATTAGAGTTAGGTGGGTTAGGGAATTAAAAAAGGAAAGAAAGAATATCGGCTATTGATTAAAATGATCAACGACCTGGATTTAAAGGGAAGTCGGGTGGGTTTAAAATTGGGTCAGGGGTCGGGTTAAAATTGGAATTGGGTTATTTTGATTTGGACAAAATTGGGGGGTTAAATTGAGGCTAAAATTGAAATAGAAATGGGCTATGTGTTAAATAGCCAATCCCCCCCCCTTTTTTTATTACGAAAATAGTAATAATGATTTTAAAAGTAAATTAAAAGCATTGAACTAATTAATAATATATAAATATTAATCCAAATATATTGAAAATAATTTTATAATTGTAAAATGCTATTAATCGTAAAATATGCTATAATTGCCATTATATGCAATTTAGCTTTTAAAAAATACTAAATAAATTTATAAAAACATACAAAAATCACCTTAATTATATTTTTGTGTAAATATGAGAATTAAATAAATTATTCACCAAAATAATAATTTTGGGAACAATTATTGGATTTTGTACTCCTAGAAATAGACAATAAATTGATTTTAAAATCCTAAAAATTAGGGAAAAATATCAAAACTCTTGGGAATGCTTATATATGCATTACCCATTCTATTTTGAAAGTATTTTGAGTATAAAATATATATAGGAAAAAATTGGGTATCAACAGAGGCCTGGCTCGTTGATATGTTTCTTATAGTAGACTTGAGGCCGCGTGCCAGCTGAATGTCATTCAGGTATGATTTTGGTTTGTTATAGAGGAGCACTATCTGTAGTTCATTATAGTTCTATTTATCGGGTTGAGTTCCCTTATTTGTTGCTCCACTTATGAGTGAGTTTCATGATTTGCACTCTATTTATGTGATTATAATGTTGAGAGGTTCTATGAGTGATAGTGGTGTCTATCGTCTATTTCTAGCCATTGTCGTGAGTTATGAGACTTGTAGTAAACTCCTGTTGTCCGTTTCAGTAGGTTTGATGTGACTTCTGAGTATTCTTGGTTACGAGTTATGATTTTTCTGCTCCATTGGTGTGGGAGCAAGTCCGTGTTGTAATTTTGTTGACAGAATTGATCTAGTGAGAGTTTCTAGATGGCTTGATGTGTACCCTACTTGTGATTCAGAGTTGAGGGAGGGACCCCTGTGATTTAAGGTGATTTGATGTGTTGAGGTCGGGCTGTGCACCGCGGTGAGAGTTATATCAATATAAGATCCGTGTGATTCTTTTATATGCTTTAATTCTTTCTCGTTGGATTGTTTTGTAGATTAGTGTTGATAGAAAATTGTGCTTGTCTGACTTGTTTGATAGTTCCCTTATGTGTTTCCCTTCCATATTCAGCCATTCTTGTTCTATGCTTCTTGAGTTTTAGCTTGTGGGGTGTTTTCCTGTTGGTATTTGCTGAGATTTGGTGATTCAGGTGTTTAATTATGTGGTTTTCGTGGTTATTGTATCATCGACAGTGTTGTGGATGTTTGAAAAGAGTTCCTATTAAATATGAGGCTTATGGCCGGTGCGGATTTGATTTCGGGCAAGTATTGTTATCAGAAATGTTATTGTGGGCCTATATGTGATATGTCATGTTGTGTGGTTGTACCCTATGGGTGTTGACATGAATTGAAGTAGTTGGTTGATACTGATACCAGGCATGGATTTAGAATCGGGTCTTTTGGGAAATGGATGGAAGGTGAGAGTTCTGGTTTTAAGGCTTTTTGGTATTGCTAAAAAGGCTAAATTTCAGTTGAGATGGAGTCGTCATACATATGTTGATTGGGGTGACGTGGGATCACCCATGGGTGTATGTTGGAAGTGTGCATTCAGTGACTTGAGGACTCGAGGCGAATCTTAGCACGTTCGAGGGCAAAAGTTGGTTTTAAGAGGGGGAGGATGTAATGACCCAGCTGGTCATTTAAATTGAGCTCTGTTCAATAGCGTAAGGCCAGAAACAACTTCATAATATGAGTATCGACTCGTGTGCATGTTGTAATTCAGTTAACGGATGGTTTAGAGTCAAATTGGAAGAAGAAACTAGCCTTGGCAGCTTAAATGGTAAGAATTTCGACCGAAATTGGACTTTAGGGTAAACGGGGTCGGAATGGGTCGTGGATGATCTCGACAGATTTGTATGGTGATTTTGGACTTGGGCGCGCTTCCGGATTCGGAGTTGGAGGTCCGTAGAGCAAATTGAGGCATTTCAGCGAAAGTTGGAAAATGGAGAAATTTGACCCATAGTTGATTTTTGTGATATTTGGGTCGGAATGCAATTCTAAGAGTTGGAGCAGCTCCGTCATGTCACTTTGGACTTGTCTGCAAAATTTGGCATTATTCCAGGTTGATTTGGTTGGTTTCGGCACAAGATTTCAAATTTTGGAATATTTGGAAGTTCATAGTTCGATTCATAGTGTGATTCATTGTTTTGGCATTGTTTGATGTGATTTGAGACCCCGAGCGAGTCCGTGTTAGGTTATGGGACTGGTTTTAGTGTTTAGACGTGGTCTCGAGGGCCTCGGGTGTGTTTCGGGTGGGCTATGGATCAATTTTTCTCCTATTTTGAACTGCTATTTCTGCTTCTGGTATTCCTCTTTCGCTATCGCGAACTTCATTTTGCGTTTGCGATGTTTTGTTGCCGGTCGTCCTTTTTTCCTTCACTGCGTTCGCGTAGAAGCTCATGCGATTGCGAAGGTCTATTTTCCTCTACTTCGCGATCGTATCTCTGTGCCCGCATTCGCATAGTAGAAATTAGGAACTGGGGCGGTTGGGTATTTTCTGTTCGCATTCGCATGAATTACCCCGCGATCGCGTAAGCCCCACCTATTTTTCATCGCGTTCACATCCTCTTTCTAGCGATCACATAGTGTATTTCTTGATAGCTTTGAATCTCTTCTACGCGATCGCGTCTCTTCTCCCGTGATCGCGATGCATAAAAACCTGGGCAGACAAAATATATCCCAAAATCGAGGGTTTCACCATTTTCACCATATTTTGACTTCTAGAGCTCGGTTCTTGACGATATTTAGTGGGATTTTCATGTAGTTCGATTGGGTAAGTGTTCTTCAACTAGAATTAAATATATTTCATGAATATTTCCTTATTTGTATCATTTAAATTGCGTTTTGGGTCGGGGAAGGAGATGGTTTTTGAAGAAAAAATCTAAAATAAAAAATCATGGTTTGAGGGACCAAATGGCATCGGATTTGGATAATTTTGGTATAGCTGGACTCGTGTGAGTGTGAGGATTTTAAAAATATAAATTTCACCTGATTTTGAGATGTAGGCCCGAGGGGCATTTTGGTTATTTTGCATAATTTCGTGTATTATCTTAGAATTTAATTGTAGAATCAGTTACTTGAAGTGTTATTTCATTATAAAATTGAATTGAATAAATTTAGGCCATCTGGAGTCGAGTACTCGTTACAAGAATGTGGTTTCTAGTTGATTTTGAGCCGGTTCGAGGTAAGTATCTTGCCTAACCTTGTGTGGGGGACTTCCCCTCAGGATTGAGTCTTCTATGTTGATTGAAATCCGTGTACGCGAGGTGACGGGTGCGTACTCGGCCTTAATTGTGGATAGTTGGCCATTTAGGGTTCTTAGTTCTTATATTTGCTGTGTATGGAGTTGTTCTTAATATGACTGAGTTCGTGCTTATTAGTTTCATCTCTACGTGATTAGTTGGAATTTTTTGCTTCATGATTTACTCTTATTGCCTAAGTATCGATCTGTTTGATTTAATTGAAGAACTTCGTCTATCTTATCATTATGCTACCTATTCGTAACCGCCTGTGTTGCTGAGAGCTATTGTCATCCCTCCTATAATCGCCTAGTCTTAATTGCAACCAAGATCACCTTCCCTTAATTGAAATTATTGAATATTCTCGTAACTACCCTACCTTAAACGGAGTTTAGATGACCTATATCTTTTGTCGCCTTGCCTTTATTTGGATTACTAGACTCATGTTGTCTTCCTTGTACTGAAGTGTTATTTGGTATTATCACTACATGTTAATTTCCCTTTTCACTGAACTGTTCCCTTTATGACATTCATTTATCTTACTGTAGCTATTTTTGTGAACTAGTTATACCGATTCCCTATGATTTGGAGTTTAGAGTGGATTCACCCGCTATAGTTTGTATTACTATCACTGTTGTTATGTTGGTGCACGAGGTCTCTTCCCTGCGGTTATGGTTGTGTTGTGCACGAGGTCTTTGCCGTGCGGTTGTGGTTGTGTTGTGCACGAGGTCTCTGCCATGCGGTAGTTTTTGAAGGGTTGCACGAGGTCTTTTCCGTGTTATTGTTGCTATTAATATATTACACATACAGCGAACAAGGCGGGTACTTATTATGTTGTTAATTGCACACGTGTTGATATAATGTAGGCTATGTCAGGGATTGATCGTGATGTTTTGTGATGACCTGGGGGCATTCTTGCTGTCTAATATTATGATTTTTCGTACGCTTACCTATATGAACTTTATCTCATGGAAGTTGTGAGAAACGTCGTACGTGCGGTCAGTTCTTCTTCTTGTGCTTATTAGCTGGTGGAAATTATGTTAAGGCACTTGCACAAGCAAGCACGTAGCTGAACACTCCTATTGGACGTGAAGTTCTTTTGATTTTGCTAAGTATAGATGTACGCACTCGTTATTTATTATATATGCGAGAGTGGTCCTAGTTAGCAAGTGAGTTGTCGACGGTGATGTTGATGGGGGCACGGGAATGCCAAGTGTTAGATTTCAGGTACGGGGACTCGTGAATTGTAATTTGTTCGAAATTCAGTAATTCGTGGAACTTATTGGATAAGGCCTGATGTGAACACTATCGTAGGATCTGAGCTATTGTTTTGTTTCTCTTTTATTGTATTGTAACTTTAGGATTTGGGTTGTGTTTTTGCTCGTTCTTATGTGTCTTCGTACGTAATACTTTCGTTGTTACTTGTTCTCTTCCCTTATTGTGATTGTAACATTTTTATTCTTTTCGTGCAGCCTTTATATAAATATATATCATGATCCATTGTTCCTATAATTGTACTGTTTATTAGATCGGCGGGTGTCTTGACTGTCCCTCGTTACTACTCCACCGAGGTTAGTCTTGATAGTTACCGGGCACCGCTATGGTGTGCTCATGCTACTCTTCTGCACATTTTTTTGTGCAGATCCATGTATTTTTCCACTCAGTTCTATCATCCTTGGGAGGAGGCATTTCTATTGAGACTTCGAGGTATATCTGCTAAGTCCGCAGACCGAGAAGTCCCATTCTATCTTTCTGTGATAAGTATAGCCTTTTCAGTATTTTCCCTTGTTTAGACATTTCCGGAGTTAGAGCTTTTTATGTATATCTTAGCATGTGATTTGTGAGATTCCAGGTTTTGGGAATTGTAGTTAGCTTCGAGAGTTGTTATTGTATGTGCCGAGCGGCACCTTAAAAACTGTCTTATTTTTACTATTTCGGTTTTTAACTATTTCTTCCGCAATTATTGTTTATATTCTGCATTGTTAGGCTTACCTAGTCATAGAGACTAGGTGTCATCAAGATGGTTCACGGAGGGAAAACCGGGGTTAGTGACACAGTATTATTCACGGTGATAACTGAAGTTTCTCCTTTTCGTTAATGGTAAGAAAACTCTCCCGTTCTCTTGTTGGTAAATCTCATATTTATAATGCATGCTAAATAAAATTATAATACAAAATATTATGTACTTTACCTAATAGAGGAGTTTAAAATCAATTAAAATTTTAATGATTTGTTGGATAAACTTTGTCTTTGTTTATTGCATTGAGACTACAAACTATAATTTATTTTGCTGATCATATTTGTAGGCTCAAAATCAATGGTTATGCAAGTTATGCCAGAGTGCAACTGTCATGACCCGGATTTTCCACCCTCGGGAGTTGTGATGGCGCCAACTAGTGATAGCTAGGCAAGCCAATCAACTAAATTATTTGCCTTATTTCCATTTTCAAATTCGTTAACAGTTATAGGCCAATAGTTAGTAATCAACAAAATTTAAAGAGCGGAAGATTCAATTTCAAGTTTTAATAATCTTGCTAATATCATTTCATAACAAAACTATCCAAGATTGGTGTCACTACTTCACAAACTGTCTAAGAGTACTACACATAAATGTCTGAAAGAAATAACATAATATTGTCCCTGAGATTACATAAAAGAAACAAGAATAATAGATAGAGGGAGACACTAAGATCTGCAGACGCCTGCAGGGCTACCTCGCGACGCCTGATGAACAAGAAGCAAAAATCTCACTGCGATCCGAAATCTACAGGACTGGGATCTACAGAAAAGAGTGCAAAGTGTAGTATCAGTACAACTAGCCCCATGTGCTGGCAAGTGTCTAGCCTAGCCTCGGCGAAGTAGTGAAGAGGCTAGGACCAGACTACTAAATAAACTTGTACAGATAAATAAGGTACAACAGAAAAAAAAAAACAGAAATATATAGTCAAAGATGGGAGGGGAAAACATGCTGCAGGGAAATATCAGATGGCAACAGGAGGATAGCAGGTAAATATAGGGAACATCACAATTCAGCTATCAACAAGAATCAGAAATCAAACGAGTGCACGACATCACCCTTCGTGCTTTTACTCTCATCCTCATCATAAAAATTAATATAAACTGCACGACATCACCCTTCGTGCTTTTACTCTCATCCTCACCATAAAAATCAATATAATTGGCACGAAATTGTACATACATGCTTTACACTCTTCCTCACAAAATAATATACGACATCATCCTTCGTGCTTTAACACTCTCTCACCAAAACAATGCACGACATCATCCTTCGTACTTTACACTCTTCCTCGCCCAAACAACAAACACAAACCATAAGGGCAAGGAATAAATGAATCATAATATAATCCCGGCAAGGGAAAAATATCAAAATAACAACATCTCGCAAGTGAACAGCATTAAAAGCAACAACGTCCTGGTAAGGGATCAATACCATAATCCTCTTATCATTTTCATATTTACTTCCACAAATCACTTTACAACTTGAGCCAACGCTCTTCAATATACAATTATCAATATTTTTTCCAAAATCTTTGCTCAACAATAGCAACCACCACATTAAACATGAACAGTACAAACGGAGTCACATTAATCATAATATAAGACTCATGGGCATGCTTGACACCAACATATAGATACTCGTCACCATGCCTCTACGTCGTACTCAAAAAATAATACATAGGAAATAAGATACAACTCCTAATCCCTCAAGCTAAGGTTGCACCAAACACTTACTTCGATGCCTCGAACACAGTTCAAGCCTAAACTGTCGCTTTACCTCTTGATTCCACCGCCAATTCACTTGTTTTTAGCCACAAGTTACTTAATTTTATCAATAAATGCTAAATGAATCAATTCTAATGCATGGAAATAGTTTTCTAAAGTTTTCCCAAAAAGTCAAAAATCGACCCTGGACCTACAGGGTCAAAACTCGAGGTTCGAATCATAACCCGATTACCCATTCACTTTGAACTCAAGTATATAATTTGTTTTAAAATCGGACCTCAAATCGAGGTCCAAATCCCCAAAATTTGAAAAACCTAGGTTCTACCCAAAACACCCAATTTCCCCCATGAGAACCATTGATTTGATTTGAAATCATGTGAAAAGATGTTAAGGACTGGAGAAAACTAGTTAGAAACGAGTTACAATTTATTTGGAGAAGAAATTTTCTTTGGAAAATCGCCCAAGAGCGTTTATGTAATGAGAAGATATGAAAAATGACTGATAATGCAGCTAAGTGTGAATTTATAGGTTGCAGATATCGCAATTGCGACCAGGGTTCGAAATTACGAACCCAGACTCTGTTGTTATCGCATTTGCAAAGTGACTCTCGCATTTGCGAGCTTACTTTTGCGATAAAAATGTCATATTGGTGACAACTGGGCTACAGCTGGAGGATCGCATTTGCGATGAATTCCTCGCATTTGCGAGGTAAGGATGGCCTGGGCTCTTTTGCATTTACGAGCTCGCATTTGCGAGCCAGACTTCGCAAATGCGAAGCCTGTAGGCCTGCAATATACCAGTTTAAATCTGCAACACCCTAAGTCCAAAATCCACTCTATGGCCTATCCAAAACTAACTCGAGCCCTTGGGGGCTCCAAACCAAACATGCACACCAACCTAAAAACATCATACGGACTTGCTCGTGCACTCAAATCACAAAAATAACATTCAAAACTATGAATTTAGCATCAAAATCATGAAATCACTTAAGAACATCAATTTTTTTCTCAAATAAGGTCCGATTTGCGTCATTCCAAGTCCGTTTATTACCAAATTTCACAGACTCAACTCAAATCATTTATAAGACCTGTACCGGGCTCCAGAACCAGAATACGGGCCCGATACCATAAACTTTCAATCACTTTCCATTTTCAAAACTCATAAACAATTCCAGAAAAGAATTTTCTTTAAAAATTTATTTCTGAGGCTTGGGAACTTGGAATTCAATTCCGGGCATACGCCCAAGTCCCATATTTTCTTGAACCTCCAGGGATCATCGGAACATGCATCCGGGTCCGTTTGTTTAAAATATTGACTGAAGTCAACTTAAATTTATTTTAAAGGCAAAATTCATCATTTCCATAGTTTTTCATATAATAGCTTTCCTGCTACGTGCCTGAACTGCGCACGCAAATCGAGGTGAGGTAAAAAGGATATTTTTATGCCTCGTAACACTGAATTTATTTCTTATACAAGTGATGAGTTTTTGGGTCATCACATCCTCCACCTCTAAAATAACTGTTAGTCCTCGAGCGAACATAATAAGGAAGTACCTAGGTCAGGGAAAAGATGGGGATAACGACTCCACATATCAAACTCGGACTCCCAGGTTGATGCCTCAGAAGGTTGACCTCTCCACTGAACACGAATAGATGAGAAACTCTTTGATCTCAAATGAAGAACCACCCGGCCTAGAATAGTTACCGGCTCCTCCTCATAGGACAAATCCTTGTCCAGCTGGACAGTGCTGAAATCTAACACGTGGAATGGATCGTCGTGATACTTCCGAAGCATGGACACGTGGAACACTGGGTGCACGACTGATAAGATCGGCAGCAATGCAAGTCTGTAAGACACCTCTCCTACTCGATCAAGTATCTCAAACGGGCCAATGAACCTAGGACTAAGCTTGCCCTTCTTTCCAAATCTCATCACGCCCTTCATAGGCAACACCCGAAGCAATACCCGCTCACCGACCATGAATGCCAAACCACGAACCTTACGGTTGGCATAACTCTTTTGCCTGGACTGAGCTGTACGAAGCCTATCCTGAATGATCCTGACCTTGTCTAAGGCATTCTGTACTAGATTCGTACCCAACAACCATGCCTCCCCCAACTCGGACCACCTAATTGGCAACCAACACAGCCTACCATATAAAGCCTCATAATGAGCCACCTAGATACTCGGTTGGTAGCTGTTGTTGTAGGCAAACTCCACTAAAGGCAAGAACTGACCCCACGAGCCTCCAAAATTAATGACACAAACTTGGAGAATATCTTCCAAAATTTGAATAGTTTGCTCAGACTGCCTGTCCGTTTAAGGATGAAACATTATGCTCAACTCAACCTGTATGCCCAACTCTTGCTGAACAGCTCTCTAGAAATGTGAGGTAAACTGCATAACTCGGTCTGAAATGATAGACACCAGCACACCATAAGGATAAATAATATCACGAATATAGATCTCAGCTAACCTCTCGGAAGAATAGGAGACTGCCACAGGAATTAAATGTGCTGACTTGGTCAACCTATCCATAATAACCCATACTGAATCGAACTTCCTCTGAGTTCGTGGGAGTCTAACGACGAAGTCCATAGTGATACACTCCTACTTCCACTTAGGAATCTCAATCTTCTAGAACAGACCACCTGGTCTCTAATGCTCGTACTTAACCTGCTGATAATTTAAACACCGATCCATATACACAACAATGTCCTTCTTCATTCTACTCCACCAATAATACTGCTACAAATCCTGATACATCTTGGCAGCGACCAGATGTAGAGAGTACCGAGAACTACGGGCCTCCTCTAGAATTAACTCCCGAAGTCCATCCACATTAGTCACACAAATACGACCCTGCATCCTCAAAACCCATCATCTTCTAGTGTGACCTGCTTGGCATCTCCGTGCTGCACCATATCTCTAAGGACACATAGATGAGGATCATCATATCACCGATGTCAAATATGCTCCAACAAAGAAGAACGAGTGACTGTGCAATCTGACAAACGGGTGGGCTTAGAAACATCCAACCTCACGAACTGAATGGCCAAAGACCGAACATCCAAAACAAGCGATCTCTCACCGACTAGAATATAAGCAAGACTGTCCATACTGGTTGACTTCCTACTCAAAGCATCGGCCACCATATTGGACTTTCTCGGATGATATAAGAAGGTGATATCATAGTCTTTTAACAGCTCCAACCACCTTCTCTAGCTCAAATTTAGCTCCTTCTGCTTTAACAAGTATTGCAAACTCTTGTGGTCCGCGAACACCTCACAAGCCATGCCATACAGATAATGCCTCCAAATCTTCAGTGCGTTAACAATGGTTGCTAACTCCAAATCATGGACTGGATAGTTCTTCTCATGAATATTCAACTGACGCAAATCATAAGTAATGACCTTGTTATTCTGCATCAACAGCGTACCAAGCCCAACACGAGATGCATCACAATAAACTGTACATGGGATTGAACCTGTGGGAAAAACCAACACTAGTGCCGTAGTCAAAGCTATCTTGAGCTTCTGGAAGCTCACCTTGCACTCATATGACCATCTAAACTGGACACCCTTCTGGGTCAACCTGGTCATCCGGGTTCCGATAGATGAAAACCCCTCCATGAATAGACAATAATAGCCTGCCTAACCAAAGAAACTCCGGATCTCTGTAGCTGATGTTGGTCGAGGCCAGTTCTTGACTGTCTCTATCTTCTTTGGATCTACCTGAATACCCTATGCTGAAACCACATGACCCAAGAAAGCAACTGAACTCAACCAGAACTCACACTTCGAAAACTTAGCATACAACTGACTATCTCTGAGAGTCTGAAGAACCACTCTCATATGCTACCCATTCTCCTCCTGACTACAGAATAAATCAAAATATCGTCAGTGAAAACTATCATGAACAAATCCAAGTAAGGCCTGGAAACTCGGTTCATCAAATCCATGAAAGCTGCTGTGGCATTCGTCAGCGCGATCAACATCACCAAGAACTCATAATGCCCGTACCGAGTGCAGAAAGATTTCTTATGGACATCGGATGCCCTAATCCTCAATTGATGATAGCCAGATCTCAAGTCGATCTTAGAAAATACTTGGTCACCTTAAAGCTGGTCGAACAAATCATCAATCCTCGGTAATGGGTACTTATTCTTGATTGTGGCCTTGTTCAATTGCTGGTAATCTATACACATTCTGATTGATCCATCCTTATCCATGACAAACAACACCGACGCACCCCATGGCAAGACACTAGGCGTAATGAAGCCCTTATCAAGCATGTTTTACAACTGCTCCTTCAACTCTTTCAACTCAGGCGGGCCCATAAGATATGTAGAATAGAAATGGGCTGAGTGTTTGGAGCTAGATCGATGAAAAAATAAATATCCCTATCGTGTGGCATACCCGACAGATTTGAAGGAAATACCTCGAGAAACTCATGTACAACGGGCACAGAATCGATAGAAGGAACCTCGGCACTAGAATCACGAGCATATGCCAATTAGGGCAAACACCCCTTCTAAACCACTCGTCAAGCCTTTATATATGAGATAATGCTATGGGTAGAATAACCAGGAGTCCCTCTCTATTCTAAATAAGGTAGACCCGGTAATGCTAAGGTCACCATCTTGGCATGACAATCCAAGATGGCGTGGTAAGGTGATAACCAGTCCATCCCCAGTATGACATCAAAATCAACCATGTCCAACAGTAATAAGTCTACCCGAGTCTCAAAACCCCCAATCACAACCATACAATAATGATGAAAATGATCTACCACAATAGAATCACTCATTGGGGTGGACACATAAATAGGAGCACTCAGAGAATCACTGGACATAACTAGATATGGAGCAAAATAAGATGACACATAAGAGTATGTAGACCCTGGATCAAATAGAACTGAAGCATCCTTACTACAAACTAGAACCGTACATGTGATAACTACATCAGAAGACTCAGCCTCCGGCCTAGCTGGAAAAGTATAAAATCGAGGCTACGCCATACCACTTTGGACTATATATTTGGGATAGCCTACTGCTGGCTAGCCTCCACCTCTAGCGGCCTGAGATCCACCTCTAACACCTCTACCTCCACCTATAGCACCTCTACCTCTACCTCTAGCCGGCTGGGCAGGCTGTGGAACACTCGATGCCTGAATATGGCACGGGAATCTGGATGCTGAGAGTTGCTCGATTCTTGAGGACAAAATCTAGTAATATGACCCGTATCACCACAAGTATAACAAGTCCTCGTCTGTTGAGACTGCTGACCCTGACAACCTGAATGGCCACCTCAAAAACTCTAGAGCGGCGGTGCACTGATAGGAGCTGGTGGTGCACGGTAGGACTGCTGACTAGAATACTGCATGTGATAACCATGACCACCTAAAACACCGTGAGAAACCTGAAGTCCCGACTGTAAAGTCCTAGGAGGATGGCCTCTACCATACGAATCCCTTCCTCCATATGAGGTGCCACTTAATCTGCCTGAATGATGAGGCCTCTTGTCAGACCCCTGACCACCTCCCTGTGATAAAACCATCTCAACCCTCCTGGCCACATTGGCAACCTCCTAGAAAGAAATCTCACTCCCTGTCTCCTTGGCCAACTGAAGTTGAATAGGCTGGATAAGTCCCTCAATGGACATCCTTACCCTCTCTCTCTCTCGGTGGGAAGCATGATAAGAGAATGACATGCCAAGTCAAATGAATCTGGTCTCGTACTGAGTAACATTCAAAGAACCCTGCTGGAGATGCTCAAACTGCCTCCGATAGATCTCTCTCTGAGTGATAGGGAGAAACTTCTCTAGAAATAGCTGAGTAAACTGCTTCCAAGTCAAAGCTAGTGATCCGGCTAGTCTAGCCAAGCAATAATCTCTCCACCAAGTCTTGGCAGATCTCGACAAGTGGAAAGTATCAAAGTTGACCCTATTGGTCTCCACTATACCCATGTTCTTGAGGACCTCGTGACAGTTTTCTAAATAATCCTAGGGATGCTCAGAAGATGCACCGCTAAAAGTAGTAGTAAAGAGCTTGGTGAAACTTATTCAACCTCCACAAAGACTCCAAAGACGTAGCTGATCTATCACTGGTATGTGTTGATGCTCTATTGAAAAAGCGGTATGTGACCTTGTTATTAGCGAAAGGACAAGAGTAGATGTTTCTATTTAGCATTGAGAGAACAAAATTGCACGACGGAAAAGAATAGAAGTGAAACTTTTCCTAACTCTGTAGCCTCTAGGGGATAAATACAGACGTCTCCATACCGTTCCCCCAAACACTACTAAGCTTGTCTGTGAGTTGTGAGACCTATGTAACCTAGAGCTCTGATACCAACTTGTCATGACTCGAATTTCCCACCCTCGAGAGTCGTGATGGCACCTACTAGTGAAAGCTAGGCAAGCTAATTAACTGAATTATTTGCCTTGTTTCCATTTTCAAATTCGTAAACACTTATAGTCCAATAGTTAATAATCAACAAAATTTAACAAGCGAAAGATTCAATTTCAAGTTTTAATAATCTTGCTAATACCATTCCATAATAAATCTACCCAAAATTGGTGTCATAACTTTACAGTGTCTAAGAGTCATATAAAGGTCAGAAAGAAATAACAAAATACTGTCTTTGGGATTACATAAAAGAAACAAGAATAATAGATAGAGGGAGGCGCTAAGGCCTACGGACGCCTGCAGGTCTACCTCGGGTCGCCTGATGAATAAGAAGCAGAAATCTCACTGCGGTCTAATATCTATAGCAGTGGGATCTGCACAAAAGAGTGCAAAGTGTAGTAACAGCACAACCGACCCCATGTGCTGGTAAGTACCTAGACTAACCTTGGCGAAGTAGTGATGAGGCTAGGACCAGACTACCAAATAAACCTGTGCGGATAAATAAGGTACGGTAGAAAAATAAAAGCAGGAATATTATAGTCAAATATGGGAGGGGAAAACATGCTTTGGGAAATATCAGATGGCAACACTAGGATAGCAGATAAATATAGGTAACACCACAATTCAACTATCAACAAGAATCAGAAATCAAACGAGTGCACGACATCACCCTTCGTGGTTTTACTCTTATTCCTCACCATAAAAATCAATATAAATTGCACGACATCACCCTTCATGCTTTTACTCTCATTATCTCCATAAAAATCAATATAATCGGCATGGAATGGTACATCGTGCAGCATGGAATCACCCTTCGTGCTTTACACTCTTCCTCACAAAATAATACACGGTATCACCCTTTGTGCTTTAACACTCTCTCGCCAAAATAATGCACGGCATCACCCTTCGTTCTTTACACTCTTCCTCACCCAAACAACAAACACAAACCATAAGGGCAAGGAATAAATGAATCATAATATAATCTCGGCAAAGGAACAATATCACAAAATAACATCCCGGCAAGGGAACAACATTAAAAGAAACAACGTCCCGACAAGGATCAATACTATAATCCTCTTCTCATTTTTCACATTTACTTCCACAAATCACTTTACAACTTGAGCCAACGCTCTTCAATATACAATTATTAGTATTCTTTCCACAACCTTTTCTCAATAATAGCAACCACCACATTAAACATGAACATTGCAAACGGAGTTACATTAATCATACTATAAGACTCACATGCATGCTTGACACCAATGTATAGATACTCTCCACCATGCCTATACGACATACTCAACAAATAACACATAGTAAATAAGACACAACTCCTAATCTCTCAAGACAAGGCTAGACCAAACACTAACCTCGATGTCTCGAACACAGTTCAAGCCTCAACTATCACTTTACCTCTTGATTCCACTACCAAGTCGCTCGTATCTATCCACTAGTTACTTAATTATATCAATAAATGCTAAATGAATCATTTCTATTACATGAAAATAGTGTTCTAAAGTTTTCCCAAAAAGTTCAAAATCGACCCCTCTGTTTTCCTCATTTATGCTTCTTTATGCTTTGTTTATCCGTGTTATGTGGTATTGGGTTGGTCAGATCGAATTCAGGAAGGAATTGGTAAGGTTAAGACACTTAGTCTCTTTTTAGGAAGCTTAAGTTAGAAAAGTCAACTGAATGTTGACTTTGTCTTAGAGAACTCAAATGTGATTTCTGAATGTTTGACTAGCTTCTGGAGGTGATTTGGAACTTAGGATCATGATCGGAATGAGTTTTGGAGGTTCGGAATAGATTTAGGCTTGAATTGGCGAAGTTAGCATTTTGGCGATTTCCGATTAATAGGTGAGATTTTGATATAGGGGTACGAATGGAATTCCGAAGTTGCAGTAGCTCCGTTATGTCATTTGGGATGTTGTGCAAAATTTCAGGTCATTCGGACATGGTTTGGTTGGATTTTTGATCAAAAGTGAAATGCGGAATATTTTAGAACCTTAGGCTTGAATTCGATGTGTCTTGGTGGTTTTGACATTTTTTGAGGTATTTTGAAGATTGTTTCAAGTTTGAATAAGGTTATGGGATAGATTAGTGCTTTTGATTGAGGTCCCGTGGCCTGGGGGTAATTTCGGATGGTTGACAGGGATTTTAAGGATTTGTTGTAGTTGCAGATTTTTGTTGCTTCTGGTATTCCTGCACCTGCTGATTGGGGACCGCAGGTACGACACCGTATATGCGAAAGATGGCGGCCAGAGGTGCATTTGGCAGGAAACCGCATAAGCGGCTAAGAAGACCGTATCTGCGATGTCGCAGATGTGGGTGTGGACCGCAGATGCGGATAATGGGGAAGCTTAAGTGATTTCAATAGATGCGGTGGTCAAGACCGCAGATGTGGTGGATGGACCGCAGATACGGAAATGTCTGGACAAAACGTATAAGTTATTTCCTTTGCAATTTTCAGAGGGTTTCTTCAAATATTAACACAAATTTGAAACCTTTGGGCGATTTTGATGAGAGAATTCAAGGAGAACTCATTGAGGTAAGAATCTTGGACTTAAAAACTCGATTTTATGGTATCAATGCATGGATTAGAGCTATAATTAAAGGTAAAATGTGAGAAAACTAGGGCTTAGAAACCTAGGCCTTTGATGGAGGATTTGGAAGACCATTTGTGGTTGGATTTTGGAACTTTTTATATGCATGAACTCGTGGGGAGATAAATAATTTAATGGCATGAATTTTATCGAATTCTGAGATGTGAGCCTGGGGGTTGGGTTTTGGTAATTTCGGGAATTGTGATGTTTTTCGATTATTTTCGAGTGGACTTCATCCTTTTAGCATGAATTAATGGTTACGTTCTGATTTTGGTAGATTCGGAGCATATGGAGATAAATTCGAAGGTAAAGGCATTGCGAGCTAGATTTCAGGCCAGATTGAGGTGAGTAATGATTATAAATGCTGTCCTGAGGGTATGAAACCCCGAATTACATAATGTTCAGCTGTGTTGAGGTGACGCACAGGCTAGATGACGAGCTTGGGGTCGTGCACCATTGGGGATTGTGACTTAAGCCATCCCGAATGACTATTTTTCTATATATTTTGTAGCTAATTGTTCAATATTATTATACTTTGGGCTAAATGCCATATTTGGGCTTCGTGCCAACTGTTTGAACCCCTAGAGGATCGTTAATGATATTTTCCTCACTGTTTGATTTCATACTTGTGCTCAGTCATGCCATACCTTTTCATGTTTTTAAAACTCAGCTATGTTAATCTGTTTTAGAAACCTTAAATGATGTTTTACAGATACTTTGAGTTGAACTGCATATTTTACTATTGCCCGAGGGGCTTATGAGATTCTGACTGAGTAAGACCGAGGGTCTGTATTGTGAGGATACTTTTAGGTCGGGCTGCAGGCCGCAGCCTTGATATACTGATTATAATAATGAGGTCGAGGGCTTAAGATTGTACACCACGAGGTGGCTTGATATTTATATAAGGCCGGGAGACTATTTATGATGTCACGAGATGGCTTGATATTGCGCCTCTCCAGGCTTCTGCACACCCCTAGTGAGCGCGAGTACCCATTGAGATATGAGATATTGTCCAAGGGACTGGTATTGTTCTGTGATATTGCCCGAGGGGCTAATTCTGATATTATTATACCGAGGTGCAGTTCTTATATGTTTTACTATTCATAGTTGTTTTCATATATATTGTTTGACTTCTTAAAAAGGTGTTTTATGAGATTTTATTGTTAAATTGTGTTAACTGATTTTTTTATGCCTCTAATAGCTAAATGTTGTGTTTAACGTAATTTTATATCGTTCAGTCTTCGTTTGTTTTTATTACTCACTGAGTTTTAAGTACTAACTTTACTCCCTGCACCTCTGTGTGGAGATTCGGGCGCTACTGGTCCTGTTACTGAGCGTTGATAGTTCCAGCAGATCTTTGGAGATTTACTATGTAGCTACTTGGCACTTCGTAGCCCAGTGTAATCTCCCCCTATCTTATTTTCCTTTCTGATTCAGTTATGTAGTAGTTGAGTAGACTTTCAGACTTGTAGTATTGTTCTAGATGCTCATGACTGGTGACACCACGATGTCGGGCTGTATTGGTTTTTAATTATGCAACTCATACTATTATTTTGGGATTTTATTTCTGTTAAAGACTTGGTATTTATTATTTTAACTGCTTAAAGTGAATTGGAAGTGTGTCGGCTGGCCTTGTCTTTACGAGAGGCGCCATCATAATCGGGTCCTGTTCTAGGGTTGTGACAAGTTGGTATCAGAGCCTAGGTTACATAGGTCTCACGAGTCATGAGAAGGTTTAGTAGAGTCTCGCTGATCAGTACGAAGATGTCTGTATTTATCCTCGAGAGGCTGCAGATCCTTTAGGGAAAATTCCATATTCTTGAAATTCTTGTTGTGAGAATTTGTTGATCCAAGAACTAAACTTCGGTTATTCTATTCTCTCACAGATGGTGAGGACACGTGCTACCAGTCAGGATGGACGACCACCAGTACCACTAATTAGAGCCACTAAAGGATGAGGATGCAGTCGAGACCATGGTAGGGGCAGAGGTGCATGCCACACACTAGCTGGAGCAGCACCTACAGATCCACTAGCTACCCTAGTTTAGGATTAGGTCCTGGTTGTGGATGCCCCAGCAGTACCAGCTCCGACATTAATTGTTCCCAATATGATTTTGGGTCTTCAGGAGACTTTGGCCCAGATATTGATAGTATGTACGAGTCTTGCTCAGTCGGTTGCGATATTTACTACCGCAACCACTACCCAGGCAGGGGAAGGATCTCAAAATCCCTCCGCCCGCACACCCGATCCAGTGGTTCAGGGAGTGCAGACACCGGAGGCACATCCAGTCTAGCTGGTTGCAGTTGCTCAAGACTATGTAGTTCCTGCTATGCTAGAGGACGAGCAGCACCGGTTGGAGAGGTTTGGTAGACTTCAGCCTCTGACCTTCAGTGGTGTAGAGGGCGAGGATGCCCATGGTTTCTTAGATAAGTGTCAGAGAATACTTCGTACGATAAGTATTCTGAGACCAGCGCGGTCGCTTTTACTACTTATCGGTTTTTTGGAACTGCCTTCAATTAGTGGGAGGCATTTGAGAGGCGTAGTCATGTTGGTGCAGCACCCCTTACTTGGAAGCAATTCTCGATTCTCTTTCTAGAGAAGTATGTGCTGTAGTCTTATAGGGAGCAACTGCGTAGAAAGTTTGAGTGGTTGAATTAGGGAGAGATGATTGTGATGCAGTATGAGATGAGGTTTTTTTGAGTTATCTGATCATGCAATTCGGTTGGTCCCGATAGGTAGGGAGAGGATTAGGAGGTTTGTTGATGGCCTCACTTATTAGTTTCGTATTCTTATGACTAAGGAGAGGGTGTCTGGTGCGACGTTTGAGGAGGTGGTAGATATTGCTCGTGAGATTGAGTCTATTCGTCACCAAGAGCGAGTGGAGAGGGAGGCCAAGAGGACTCAAGGATCTGGTAATTATAGCGGTGCTCCATTGAGAGGTCAGTTTTAACATGACAGAGGTTGTCCATTCAGTCAGGCTCAGCCAACTCGCCCATGTTATCATGGGCGTTATCGGGTCATGGTTATCACAGTCCTTATCAGGTCCAGTCATCATTTAGTGCCCTTCCAGCTCAGAGTTCATCCCGTGCTTCATCAGTTTAGAGCTCTTCTATGCCAGGTGCATATGGTAGTCACTTCGGTGCGAGAGGTTCCCTTCAGTCCCCTTCTCTAGCACCTGAGAGCTATAATGAGTAAGGAGAGATGGGTCATATTTGGAGGTAGTGCCCTCGACATCTCGCGAGTTCATCTAAGTAGAGGGGATAGTCATCGGCTTTAGCACCAGCTACTTCATCACCATCCGTCCAGCCAGCTAGGGGTGGAGGCCAGTTAGCTAGGGGTCGCCCTAAAGGGGGAGGCCGATCAGTGGTGGTCAGGCCCTTTTCTATACACTTCCAGCTAGACCCAATGATATTACTTCTAATTTTATCATTACATGTGTTGTTTCAGTTTGCCATAGATATGCCTCTGTATTATTTGATCCCGGCTCCAGCTTTTCTTATGTTTCATCATACTTTGCTCGTTATTTGTGTGACCCCGTGAGTCTCTGGTTTCTCGTGTTCATGGATCTACCCCGATAGGTGATACTGTTGTTGTAGACCATGTGTACTGGTCGTGTGTGGTGACTATTAGGGGACTGGAGACCCGTATGTATCTTTTATTATTGTATATGGTGGATCTCAATGTTATTTTGGGCATGGATTAGTTATCTCTATGTCGTGCTATTTTGGACTGTCATGCCAAGATAGTCACATTAGCTATGCCGGGTGTGCCACGTATCGAGTGGCGAGCCTTGACTGATTATGTTCCCAGCAGAGTAATCTCCTTCTTTAAGGCCCAGCATATGGTTGGGAAGGGATGTCTTTCGTATCTAGCCTTTGTGAGGGATGTCAGAGCTAAGACAGTAATGATTTTGTTCCAGTTGTGAGAGATTTTCCCAATATGTTTCCTGCAGACCTGCGGGGCATGCCACCGGATAGGGACATTGATTTTGGTATTCACCTGATGCTGGGCACTCAGCCCATTTCTATTCATCCATACCGTATGGCACAAACTGAGCTGAAGTAGTTAAATGAGCAGCTTCAGGAACTCCATGATAAGGGGTTTATTCGGCCTAGTGTGTCGCCTTAGGGTGCGCTGGTTCTATTTGTGAAGAATAAGGATGGCAATATGAGAATATGCATCGATTATAGGCAATAGAACAAGGTAACGGTTAAGAACAAGTACCCTTTGCCTTGCATTGATGATTTATTCGACCAGCTTCAGGGAGCGGGAGTGTTCTTCAAGATTGATCTCCGTTTAGGTTATCACCAGTTGAAGATCAGGGACTCGAATATTTTCAGGACCATATATGGCCATTAGTTCTTGGTGATGTCTTTCGGGTTGACTAATGCCCCAGCAGCGTTCATGTATTTGATGAACATCGTGTTCTGGCCGTATCTCGACTCATTTGTCATAGTCTTCATTGATGATATTCTAGTATAATCGCGTAGTTAGGAGGAGCACAGAAAGCATTTGAGAGTTGTGTTGCAGAGATTGAGGGAGGAGAAGCTTAATGCAAAGTTCTCCAAATGTGAGTTTTGGCTCAGTTCAGTGGCATTCTTGGGGCACGCGGTGTCCAGTGAGGATATTTAGGTTGATCTGAAGAAGATAGAGGCAGTACAGAGTTAGCCCAGACCGTCCTCAGCCATAGAGATTCGTAGTTTTCTTAGTTTTGTGGGTTATTATCGCCGGTTTGTTCAGGGATTCTTATCTACCGCATCGCCCTTGACCAAGTTGACTCAGAAAGGTGCTTCATTTATATGGTCGGACGAGTGTGAGGAGAGCTTTTAGATGCTCAAGATAGCTTTGACCACAGCTCCAGTGTTGTTTTTACCACCAGTTTCAAGTTCATATACCGTATATTGTGGTGCTTCGAGAGTCGGTATTGGTTATGTATTGATGCAGGAGGGTAGAGTTATTGTGTATGCTTCTCGTTAGCTAAATCACCATGAGAAGAACTACCCCGTTCATGATTTGGAGTCGGCTTCCATAGTTCACGCGTTAAAGATTTGGAGGCATTACTTGTATGGTGTGTCTTGTGAGGTGTTTACTAATCATCGCAACCTCGCACTTGTTCAAACAGAAGGATCTCAATTTGAGGCAGCGGAAGTGGTTGGAGTTGCTTAAGGATTATTATATCACTATATTGTACCATCCGAAGAAGGCCAATGTGGTGGCCGACGCTTTGAGCCGAAAGGCAGTGAGTATGGAGAGTTTGGCATATATTCTAGTTGGGGAGAGGCCTCTTGCAGTTGATGTTCAGGCCTTGTCCAATCGGTTCGTAAGGTTGGATATTTCGTATCCCAGTCGGGTGTTGACTTGTGTGGTTTCTCAGTCTTCCTTACATGATCAAATCAGAGAGTGCCAGTATGATGATCCTCATTTGCTCGTCTTTAAGGACAGTGTTCAGCACGATGATTCTAGAGATGTGACCATTGGTGATGATGGGGTGTTAAGGATGCAGGGCCGGATTTGTATGCCCAATGTAGATGGCCTTTGGGAGTTGATTCTGGAGGAGGCCTATAGCTCGTGGTATTTGATTCATCTGGGTGTCGCGAAGATGTATCAGGATTTAAGGCAACACTATTGGTGGAGATGAATGAAGAAAGACATTGTGGAATTTGTAGCTCGGTTCTCAATTGTAAGCAGGTGAAATATGAGCATCAAAGACTGGGTGACTTACTTCAGTGGATGGATATTCTAGAGAGGAAGTGGGAGAAGATCACTATGAACTTTGTAGTTGGACTTCCACAGACTTTAAGGAAGTTCGATACTATTTGGGTGATTATGGATCGGCTGATCAAGTCCCCGCACTTCATTCCTGTGTGTACTACTTATTCTTCCGAGCGGTTGGCAGAGATCTATATTCGAAAGATTGTTCGGTTGCATGGTGTCCCAGTTTCCATCATTTCTGATTTGGGCACTCAGTTTACTTCGCAGTTTTGGAGGTCTGTGCAGCAAGAGTTGGGTAATCAGGTTGAGTTGAGCATAGCTTTTCACCTTCAGACGGACGGGCCGTCCAAGCGCACAATTCAGATATTGGAGGACATATTGCATACTTGTGGCATTGACTTCGAAGGGTCATGGGATCAGTTCCTACCGCTTGCAGAGTTTTCTTACAACAATAGCTACCAGTCAAGTATTCAGATGGCTCCATATGAGGCTTTGAGGCGGTGTAGATCTCCAGTTGGTTGGTTCGAGCCCGGTGAGGCTAGGCTATTGGGGATTGACTTGGTGCTGGATGCTTTAGACAAAGTGAAGGTGATTTAGGAGAGGTTTCATACATCGCAGTCGAGACAAAAAAGTTATGCTGACAGGAAGGTTCGATATGTGTCCTACATGGTTGGTGAAAAGGTTCTATTGAAGGTTTCACCCATGAAGGGTGTTATGATATTTGGGAAGAAGGGTAAATTGAGTCCTCGATTCATTGGGCCTTTTGAGGTATTTAGGAGGATTGGTTAGGTGGCTTATGAGCTTGCTTTGCCACCCAGCTTGTCGAGTGTGCATCCGGTATTCCATGTTTCTATGCTCCAGAAGTATATTGGGAATCCATCTCATGTTTTGGATTTCAGCAGAGTTCAGTTGGATGGTGATTTGACTTATGATGTGGAGCCAACTGCTACTTTAGAGCGTCAGATTCGAAAGTTGAGGCCAAAGGATATAGCTTCAGTGAAAGTGTAGTAAAGAGGTTGGCCCGTAGAGGAGGCTACCTGAGAAACCGAGCGGGAGATGCGAAGCAAATATCCTCACCTGTTTGAGACCTCAGATATGTTTCTTGACTCATTTGAGGATGAACATTTGTTTAAGTTGGGGAGGATGTGACGACCCGGCCAGTCATCTCATGAGTTACCGCTTCGTTTTTCCTATTTTTGCTTCGTTATGCTTTGTTTATCCGTGTTATGTGGTATCGGGTTGTTCGGATCAAATTTAGAAAGGAATTGGTAAGGTTTAAGGCACTTAGTCTCTTTTTAGAAAGCTTAAGTTGTAAAAGTCAATTAGATGTTGAATTATGTGTTAAAGGGCTCGGATGTGAGTTCCGATGGTTTGACTAGCTTTGGGAAATGATTTGGGGCTTATGAGCGTGATCAGAATGAGTTTTGGAGGTTCACAGTAGATTTAGGCTTGAATTGGCGAAGTTGGCATTTTGACGATTTCCGATTGGTAGGTGAGATTTTCATATAGGGGTCAGAATGGAATTCCGAGAGTTGCAGTAGCTTCGTTATGTCATTTGGAATGTGTGTGCAAATTTTTCAGGTCATTAAGATGTGGTTTGGTTGGGTTTTTTATCAAAAGAGGAATGCGGAAGATTTTAGAACCTTTGGCTTGAATTCGATTTGTCTTGGTGGTTTTGACATTGTTTGAGGTGTTTTGAAGATTGGTTCAAGTTTGAATAAGGTTATGGGATAGGTTAGTGCTTTTGGTTGAGGTCCCGGGGGCCTCGGGGTAATTTCGGATGGTTGACGGGGAGTTTGAGAAATTGTTGCAGTTGTAGATTTTTGCTACTTCTGGTATTCCTGCACCTGCGGATTGGGGACCGCAGGTGTGGCGCCGCATATGCAAAAGATAGGCGGCAGAAGCGGAGAGAGGTGCGTTTGTCAAGAAACCGCAGAAGCGGCTAGGAGGACCGCATGTGCGATGTCGCAGATGCGGGTGTGGACCACAGATGCGGATAATGGGGAAGCTTAAGTGATTTCCACAGATGCAGTGGGTAAAACCGCAGATGAAGTGGATGGACCGTAGATGTAGAAATGTCTGGACAGAATATATAACTTATTTCCTTCATAATTTTCAGAGGGTTTCTTCACTTTTTAACACAAACTTGAGAGCTTTGGGCGAATTTGAAGAGAGAATTCAAGGAGAACCCATTGAGGTAAGAATCTTGGACTTAAAAACTAGATTCTATGGTATTAATACATGGATTAGAGCTGTAATTAAAGGTAAAATATGAGAAAACTAGGGCTTAGAAACCTAGGCCTTTGATGGAGGATTTGGAAGACCATTTGTGGTCAGATTCCGGAACTTTTATATGCATGAACTCATGGAGAGATAATAAATCTAATACTTAAATTTTATCAAATTCCGAGACGTGAGCCCGGGGGCCGGGTTTTGGTAATTTCAGGAATTGTGATATTTTTCGGTTATTTTCGCGTGGACTTTGTCCCTTTAGCATAAATTAATGGTTATGTCCTTATTTTCGGTAGATTCGAAGCATCCGGGGATCAATTCGAAGGGCAAAGGCATTGTCGGTATGAAACCCCAGATTAATGATTTTAAATGCTCTCCTAAGAGTATGAAACCCCATATTACACAACGTTCGGCTGTGTTGAGGTGACGCACACGCTAGATGACGAGCGTGGGGTCGTGCACTGTTGGGGATTGTGACTTAGTCCATCCCGAATGACTATATTTCTGTATATTTGGTAGCTAATTGTTTGATATTATTATACTTTGGGCTAAATGCAATATTTTGGCTTCATGCCAACTATTTGAACCCTTAGGAGATTGTTAATGATATTTTCCTCGCTGTTTGATTTAATACGTGTGCTCAGTCATGCCATACCTTTCAATATTTTAAAAACTCAGCTATGTTAATCTGTTTTAGAAACCTTAAATGATGTTTTAAAGATATTTTGAGCTGAGCTACATATTTTACTATTTCCCGAGGGGCTTATGAGATTCTGATTGAGTAAGTTCGAAGGCCTGTATTGTGAGGATACTTTTGGGTTGGGCTGCACGCTGCAGCAGTGATATAGTGATTATGATAATGAGGCCGAGAGCCTATTTATGATGCTACGAGATTTCTTGATATTGCGCTTGGGCCGTAAGGGGACCCTCTAGGAGTTTGCACTCCCATAGTGAGCGCGGGTACCCATTGAGGTATGAGATATAGTCCTAGGGACTGGTATTTTTCTATGATATTTCCCGAGGGGCTGATTCTGATGTTTTTGTGCCGAGGGGTAGTTCTTCTATGTTTTACCATTCCTAGTTGTTCTTCTTATATATTATTTTTCATATATATTGTTTGACTGCTTAAAAAGGTGTTTCATGAGATTTCGTTGTTAAATTGTGTTTACTGATTTTGTTATGCCTTTAATAGCTAAATGTTGTGTTTAACGTGATTTTATATCGTTCAGTCTTCATTTATTTTTATTACTCACTGAGTTGGAAGTACTCACTTTACTCCCTGCACCTCTGTGTGCAGATTCAGGCGCTACAGGTCCTGCTACTGAGGGTTGATAGTTGCAGCGGATCTTCGGAGATTTACTATATGGTTGCTTGGCGATTCGCAGCCCAATGCAATCTCCCTCTATCTTATTTCCTTTCTGATTCAGTTATGTAGTAGTAGAGTAGACTTTCTGACTTGTATTATTGTTCTAGATGCTCATGACTGGTAACACCCTGATGTCGGGCTGTGTTGGTTTTTAATTCCCCAACTCATACTGTTATTTTGGGATTTTATTTATGTTAAAGACTTGGTATGTATTATTTTAACTGCTTAAAGTGAATTGAAGTGTGTCAGTTAACCTTGTCTTCACGAGAGGTGCCATCACGACCGGGTCCGGTTTTAGGGTCTTGACACCTATTCACTCTCGAACTCAAATATATAATTTGTTTTAAAATCGGACCTCAAATCGAGGTCCAAATTCACAAAATTTGAAAACCTAGGTTCTACCTAAAATACATAATTTCCTCCATGAAAACCATTGACTTTGAGTTGAAATCTTGTGAAAAGATATTAAGGATTGAAGTAAACTAGTTAGAAACGACTTACAATTGATTTGGAGAAGAAATTTTCTTTGGAAAATCGCCCAAGAGAGTTTATGTTTTGAGAAGATATAAAAAATGGTTGAAAATGCGTCTAAGTGTGAAGTTACAGGTTGCAGGTATCGCAATTGCGACTAGGGTTCACAATTGCGAACCCAAACTCTGCTGTTATCACATTTGCGAAGTGACTCTCGTATTTGCGATAAAGCTGTCGCATTTGCGATGACTGGGTTACGATCGGAGGATAGCATTTGCGATGAATTCCTCGCATTTGCAAGGAAGGCTGGCATGGGCACTTTCGCATTGCGATGGAGCTCTCGCATTTGCGAGCCAGGCTTCGCAAATGCGAAGCCTGTAGGCCTGCAATATACCAGTTTAAATTTGCAACACCCTAAGCAAGACAAAAAGAATTTAGCTCGTGCATATCATACGGATGTTGGCCTGCAATATCGTACGGACTTGCTCGTGCATTCAGATCACAAAAATAACATCCACAACTATGAATTTAGCATCAAAATCATGAAATCACTTAAGAACATCAAATTTTCATATTTTCTCAAATAAGGACCGATTTATATCATTCCAAGTCCGTATATTATCAAATTTCACATACTCAACTTAAATCACTTATAAGACCTGTACCGGGCTCCGGAACCAGAATACGAGCCCGATAACATAAACTTTCAATCACATTTCATTTCCAAAACTCATAAATAATTTCAAAAAATAATTTTCTTTAAAAATTCATCTCTCGGGCTTGGGACCTCGAAATTTGATTCCGGGCATACGCCTAAGACTTATATTTTCCTGGACTTCCCGGGATAATCGGAACACGGATCCGGGTCTGCTTGCTCAAAAATATTGACTGAAATCAACTAAAATTCATTTTAAAGTCAAAATTTATTACTTTTCACAGTTTTTCATATAATGGCTTTACGGCTACATGCTCGGACTACACATGCAAATCGAGGTGGGTTAAAAAGGAGGTTTTTAGGCATCAGAACACTAAATTTATTTCTAAAATAAGTGATGCCTTTTTGGGTCCTCACATCCTCCACCTCTAAAACAAATGTTCGTCCTCGAACGGATATAAGAAGGAAGTACCTGAGTCGGGGAAAAGATGGGGATAACGGCTCCGCATATCGGACTCGGACTCCCACATCGATGCCTCAGTAGGCTGACCTTTCCCCTGAATACAAAGAGATGGGAAACTCTTTAATCTCAACTGACGAACCTGCTGGTCTAGAATAGTTATCGGCTCCTCCTCATAGGACAAATCCTTGTCCAACTCGATAGTGTTATAATCTAACACGTGGGATGGATCACCGTGATACTTCCAAAGCATTGACACATGAAACAATGAGTGCACGGTACGCAAGTCTGTAAGCCAGCTCTCCCACTCGATCAAGAATCTCAAACGGGCCAATAAACCTAGGGCTAAGCTTGCCCTTCTTTCCAACTCTCATCACGCCTTTCATACGAGACACCCGAAGCAATACCCGCTCACCGACCATGAATGCCAAATTACGAACCTTGCGGTCTGCATAACTCTTTTGCCTGGACTGGGCTGTGTAAAGTCTATCCTGAATGATCTTGACCTTGTCCAAGGCATCCTGTACTAGATCCATACCCAACAATCGTGCCTCCCCCGGCTCAAACCACCCAATCGGTGATCGTCACCGCCTACCATACAAAGCCTTATAAGGAGCCACCTGGATACTCGATTGGTAGTTGTTATTGTAGGCAAACTCTGCTAAAGGAAAGAACTTATCCCACGAGCCTCCAAAATCAATGACACAAGCTTGGAGCATATCCTCCAAAATTTGTATAGTCCGCTCGGACTGCCCATCTGTCTGAGGATGAAATGATGTTCTCAACTCAACCCGTGTGCCTAACTCTCGCTGAACTGCTCTCCAGAAATGTGAGTAAACTGCATACCTCAGTCTGAAATGATAGACACAGGCACACCATGAAGACAAACAATCTCCTATATATAGATCTCAGCTAACCTCTCGAAAGAATAGGAGACCGCCACAGGAATAAAATGTGCTGAATTGTTCAGCCTATCCACAATAACCCACACTGAATCAAACTTTGAGTTTGTAGGAGTCCAACAACGAAGTCCATAGTGATACGCTCCCACTTCCACTCAGGAATCTCAATCTTCTTGAACAGACCACACGGTCTCTGATGCTCGTACTTAACCTGCTGACAATTTAAACACCAAGCCAGATACGCAACAATGTCATTCTTCATTCTCCTCCACCAATAATGCTGCCGCAAATCCTGATATATCTTGTCGGCACCTGAATGAATAGAGTACGGAGAACTATGGGTCTCCTCTAGAATCAACTCACGAAGTCCATCCACATTAGGCACACAAATACGACCCTGCATCTTCAAAACTCCATCATCTCCTAGTGTGACCTGCTTGGCATCTCTGTGCTGCACCGTGTCTCCGAGGACACATAAATTAGGATCATCATACTAACGATATCGAATATGCTCCAATAAAGAAGAATGAGCGACTGTGCAAGCTAACACACGGTTGGGATCGTCGGAACACAGATCCGGGTCCGTTTGCTTAAAATGTTGACCGAAGTCAACTTAAATTCACTTTAAAGGCAAAATTCATTATTTTCCATAGTTTTTCGTATAATGGCTTTCCGTCTATGTGCTCGGACTGTGCACGTAAATCAAGGTGAGGTAAAATGGAGATTTTTAGGCCTCGGAATACTGAATTTACTTCTAAAACAAGCGATGACTTTTTAGGTCAACACAGCAATTTTGTCTTTCAGTTTCAGGTCCGCTTTTGTTCTTTCTGTATTAAGGCATGAAGGCTACATTTGACAATTCTAAAAAAGATTAAATCTTTCTTATGTTTTTTCTATTCAAATTGATGTTTCCAATAAACTAAATTTTTATATTATTTTGATTTATGTTTTCTATGAATATTTTCTTCTCGAATTTTATATTATTAGTTTGCTACAAGTGCTCCTTTTCATATTCTTTACATGGGCGGTCCTTCCATAAAGTAAGTAAAGCAACCGCTTTAGGCCCTGTATTTATCGTGACCCCATTTTTTGTTACACCTAATAGACTATGTATAAGTCTAAAAGGTTTTGTATAATAAAAAGTGTGATATATAGGAACAATTTGATAGAAATATTGATAATGAAATCTCAAAATCTTTCAAAGAGTCCTTTAGAGTTGATTGTTTTTATACATAATAGATAAGGCTATTTTTTCACTTCAAAATAGTTTTGGACAATTTGAAGCATATGAAAATATTTTTTGTTTTCTATTAGTAATAAAAACAAAGATCATTAGATGTTAGAAATTTGAAAAAATATTGCCTTAATTATGAATGTTCCTTAATACGTAATAAATCAATTCGATATTGATGATTCAGATTTATTTTCTAAATTAAAAGTATTAAGGAAAATAGTACAATTAGAAGATATATAATAGTTTAATTAATACACTTAATAAAATAAAAAGATTTAATTCTTTTTCAAATGCCTAAATTGCTTATGGAATAATATTAATAACTCATGTTACTGTTGCTTCAATGGAAAGAAGTTTTGAAAATTCAAATTGATAAAATCTTACCTAAGTACAACAATGGCACAAGAAATATAAAATGGATTAGTTATATTGTCAATTGAGGAATACATATTAGGAGTTATTGATTATAACAAAATTATTAATTAACTTTGTATATAAGAAAATCTAAAATATACAATTCAAATAAATAATAATAAAAAAATTAAAAAGTTATGGCCTCTCGTAAAGTTTGGCTTTAGGCCCCAAAATTCGTCGGGCCGCCCCTGAATTTCTTTATTGCTATCAAACCTCATATTTAGTTTCTCTAAATAGATTGTCTTGCTATTACTTGCTATAAGTATATTCTTTCATATTCATTATTGCCATCTACAATTTACTTTTCCAATATATTGTCTTGCTATGAATTGCTATCAGCGCTTCTTCCATCTTCTTAGGGTCTATCAAAATAGTCTCTCTACCCTCACAGGATAGGGGTAAGGTTACGTACATCCTATTCTCCTCAGACTCCACTTGTGAGATTTCACTTTGTTGTGGTTGCTTTTGTTGTAGAATTTTTTACTATTATTATTTGCATTATATATCAATATGGTTATTCTGTTCTTCATTTATATTTTTCATTTTCTGTAAATTTATTCCGTTGAATCCTTTTGTTCCTTTTATAATTTTAAATCAATTGCTACGATTAAATAGTTGATTAGCTTAAGAAATATTTTTCATAATTTCTTTGATTAAATATTTTACTTGGTAATTTGCTCTTATTATTGTAAAGTAAACGGCCCAATGATTAAACGATAAAGAGTTATTATTTTTGTTATAGAATTAACTGATAGACTATATGGGTCCACTAACTTCTATATAGACAAGTTCGACTGTTACACACCCACACAGAACAGAAGTTAAATGACAGGAGCAATTTTACGTGGAAAATTCCCAGCTCAACAGATTAAAAACCAAGACCTACCCTTGCAAGATTTCAACTTCACTACTGAGCAACTTTCAGATTACAACCTATGCAACCTAGGAATTAAACTCTTAGTCACTCACTAACTTGTAATACACCCATTATAAGCTGCATACTAATAACTCTATTAGAAAGCCTTTAAAACTTGACTAACTCTAGCCACGACTTAAACACGTAGGTTTAAGGTTTACAAAGATGTTCCTAAAAAGTGCTTCTAAATAAGCTGTATAGGAATTACAATTTGAAGAGCTATTACAAAGTTACAACTCAACTAAGGACACACAATTACTCGATATGGAAACTGGTCCACAATTTCTTTGTTCCTTGTTCTTGAGGCACTTGAAACTTGCTCGCTGAATGGTCGCGTGTGTGAGCTTGTGTAAGATTTCTAAGTGTTCAAGTGACTTTTTTACCTCTCTTGAATGCATATATACATGTGTGACCTTACTAAGTGTGATGCAATCAAGGTAGGTAAGAAGTCTTCTCTGGAAAGTTGACTGCAGCACTGTTCTGCATAGTAGCGTATGCATGCAACAACTTTCTAACTGGTCCCTCAGCTGCTTCTTCCACTATAATGAATTGAATCATACTCAACGCTGAGTCCCAACCTGGAATCTTGTGAACTTAAGGTCTTGTAGATGTATAACAAGTTCCTTATCTTGTTTTAGATAGTAAGTTTGTTAGATCATCAAAACATAAAGTAAAGTACTTATAATCGAAGTACATGTAACCTATAAAATTCTCCCTTTTTGATGATGACAAACTCATAATTGAAAATCCTAGAATGAGCCACAAAAGAACCTGATTGCGAACCAGCAAGGCCATAAGTTCCCCCTAAAATTATGCATTCACCCTTTGTCAGTATCATCAAGATTGATACTTAGTTAAGTTCTTCCGTTCCTTCTTTCTTAAGCTCCCCTGATACTATTCCTCCATCCTTATTCAATTAAGTTCTTCTCTTCCCATTTTGGCATCATAAAAAGGATAGAATGGGTTAGCAACATAAACAAGTCTAGCTTAGTTAACTCATGCCACTTATATGCTCATAACATGTTAGAAGACATAAGTAAAAGAGTAGCAGCATAGTTAGCAAAAGGGAAAATACTTGCATTAACCAAAATTGGACTATTACAGGCAGGAGCAGAGACATTGTTTTACATCTACAATCTAAAACAAACAAAAAAAAAATATCAAAAACAACAAAACATCACCAACAACAACTGAAAAAGATAGACATTAGAAACTTGACAATAAAGGGATATTTTTTAAAGGGCACTGGAGGAATGGGACTTGCAAGAGGAAGCAAGAGTTTGGAGGACAAGATCTATGCAAGCATTCGCGGACAGTTGCTCGTTGAGCAATATTTCTTTCAGGTCTTCCATATGTTTCCTTAGTTTGGAATTCTCCTTTGTTAGGCATGCAACCTCTGCACTGTGAGAACCACTGGAACCAGGCACCTCTTGCAACAGACTGAGCTGATTCTCAAGAATCGCATTCATAGGATTTAACTTCCGGATCTCCTCTATTGCACTATTCTGAGCATTTGTCAATTGAGAGATTGTGAAAGTTCTTCCAACTCCTTCGACTTTGTCAATACCCTCACACTCAGAGGCGGACCCAAGATTTGAGAACAACGGGGGGCACCATCAAAAAAATTATAGCAGGTGGGTTTTGAACCTGTGCCGTGTGATAAGGATTAAGCCTTATTCTTAGAAGCGGACCATTGTTGCAGGCTTAATTTTGTTAATGAGGGTGCCAAGAAAAATATTTAAGGGATGCCCAACGTATATACATCTATGTATATATAGAGTTTTTGCCGAAGTTAACGAGTTCACGTGACCCCTCAACCATGTCTGTAGGTCCGCCTCTGCTCACACTCCTCCAAAGTGTTTTTAAAAAATATTTGCTTTTTAGTGCCTATTTTGGCCTGACCCAGAGGTACTTTGAAAAACTCAAAGACCTTTGTGAGAAGGAACCCATAAGGCGATCAAGGATTCCCGTCTTTGAAATTCTCTACCTTCTGCTTATGCTCAATCATTATGGCAGGCATATTGATGGAGGAGAAGTTTTCCAAAAGTATCCATAAGGAATAGGTCATCTTGGATGCAACAGATCTTCTTTCAGTGCGGGGAAGCAATACTTTATTGACCATCTCAAAGAGCAACTGATAGACTGGAAGGAGTGTCTTCTTATGCACCTGTTCCCATGTTGTACTACCTTGTCCTTGACAATGGAATTTCTGAAGTTTGGTGTGCAAGAACCCTGAACAGATGACACTCCTTCGGTAGGAACACCCAATATTGATCCCAATAAGGTAGCGTCTATTACTATGCCCACCCCATTTACCAACACACAGAATTGGTCACCATCTACTGTGAAGAGGCTGGTGTAGAAACTTCTCACCTCGTCCTCATACACTATAGAAGCCTCACTTGTAAACAAATTGGTCCATTGTTGAGCATCACAAATATCCACTAATTATCTCATTCCATCACTCTCTAGAATGTCAGAGAAAAATATGTGTCCCCATAACACTTTCTAATTCCCCATCTTCCTTTTCTCAGAACTCAGTGTTCCACACACTTTTCCTTTCTTGACAAAACCAGGTTCCTTATCATCATCATCCATCTTTCTTTTCACTGGCTTCCCAATAAACTTTTTCTTCTCCGCTGACTTGCTCTGTCTATGTTCACCAGATTTCTCCACTTCTTCCTCATTAGACTTGTCACCATGCTCCCTTACTGTCTTGTCAACAAAAATTTTTGCCAACTTTTTACTGGAACCAAAAACATCACTCTTGGAAGAACTCTCAGCACCCTTAAAGGTGTGCTTTTCAGAAGGAGAGTGCTTCTTCCTTGAAGACTTTCGGGACAGGGAACTAGGTTCCTCATCCACATTTACTACAGGAACATCCTCTTCTTGTACCACTTTTCTATCTTTGACCAACGTACTCCTTCTTTTACTCATTTTTACTCTTGTTAAGGGTAAACTCTAGAGCCTTTTTTTTGCTACAACCTAGTAGTGGGTTGCGTAGGAGGTGGCTTTAAAGTTACTACTGGCTTAGTCCTAGCCCTGATGAAACTGGCATACACCAAATCATTTGCGTCGTCTTCACTGTCAGGATTTATCTCAGGCACCGCCATATTCAAGGGCTTATCATCAAAGTGAGGAGAGGGAGCAAGATCAACACTGACCTAGTCAGATGACTACTGACCTAGATTCTCCATGGAGGGGTCAGGTTCATTATTTTGAGCCCTATTAGTATCACCTTGTGCTGGCTATTCAAAAGGCATAATTTCCTCTTCTCCTTCTATTCCTCCCCCCGTGGCTCAGACCCTCCTACACACTTTTCTATAATGACTCTTTCTGACGCAATGGACAACGTATTCTCTATTTTCTCCTTTTGCCTGTGGTTCCATGGTGATTTCAATAGACGAAGGAGTGACGCCTTTAGAGTCACTTGTCCAAGAGATCTCAAACTCTTCATTATTAGTCACCAGTTCTTCATTCAAGTGCTCAGCCATGGATAGAGCGGAAGGTTCCTGAATGAGGTTCCCTTATTCACCCGGATGACTCTATTTGTCTAGTAAGACTAGAGGAGGATAGAAATCTTCACACTTTATTAGAGGGGGAGTGGACTCGGAGAGGGTAGGAAGTGTAGTAGAGTGTGGAAGAGAATCTTCTTTAGGGTTTGGGGAGAGGTTCACCTCTGAATTTCTCACCAGCGAGGACTTAATCACAGTTTTATCAAGCATACTAACGGCTGCTTGATTTTTAGACATGATGAGATTATTTTTGAGGGACAGTGAACTTGATAAGAGAGACGACAAACCGGGAATTGTTTGAGTTTGGAAGAGAAAGGGTTGTGATATTGGTTTAATTATAGTGAGGCACCCGTTCTGAAATGGTGACACCTTTTTTCCTAGGAAATGTATCGATTAGCGAAAGGAATGGCGTTTAGGTTGTGACGTATTGGATGAAAAAGCACGACTTTAATGTTGATAATGATGTGGCATTGTTTTTGTTCATTTAAATTGTGTATGAAAGAACAAAGAGGTGAGTTAGACCTATCCAGAAAACACTTTAGCTAGCTTTTACCTGACTATGACTTTCATAACCAATAATGAGGAATCAAGTTCTCAGTTGCATTTCATCATCCCCCAGTGCAAGGAGATCTTTCTCATAATGCTTTCTTCCCAAGGCTTTTGATGAAAATGTCAGCAACTTTATCTTCAATAATCACTCTATTTGGCCCTCTTGAGTTGAACCCTATTTGTCCCTCTTGAGTTGAACCCAGGTTCTTCTAATTTTTTGCTTGGTCTATAGCACTTGACCATATTAGGATGATAATTATTAATATTTTGCTTTAGTTGTTGAGAGTTACATTTAATTCTGCTTTCTTGAGCCTTATGAGACAAGATAGGAACTCAGAGACTGTTCCAATTTAGGCGATCTTTTTCGATACATTTACTTGGAGGGTAATACAGAACCAGGTTCTGTGTTTTTCTAGAATACCTCAAGATACTTTCACCCTCTTTCAGGTGAAAATACTTTGGATTTGACTGAGACCTTGCACAGAACTTAACTCTGACCATGATGTCTAGTCTACTTACAGTGAGATACATGAGTGATTCAGTAATGTCTTTATGTAACAACCCTCTTTCCAACAGCTTGTTTTTCAGCTTCTTTTGTTGTAGATACAGGACCTGGTTCCTTGCAGGGATCAATGAGCGTTATCTACCATGATCAGTGTCTCTATTTTATTTTGAGACGAGTATGTCAGGAGGATTCCTCCATCTCTTCTATCATCAGATTTTTAGGACTGACCTTTCCCATTGTTGAGAACATGATAGTTATACCCAAATATCATCACTAAAGTCAACAATTTTGGTCAAGATGTTTGCAAGCCCTTCATCAATTAATGTTGACCGTGCCTAAATTTTCAAGAGTCCTTTTCTTCTTTTCAATAACTCTATCTGGGGTGGTGTACTTTGAGCTAAGTGGTTGAGGAATTCTTATTTTGACATAACATTCATCCACTTATGGAATTATCCAAATATGTTCCATGATTTAGTCTGATGCAAGCCACGCTTGTCTCTACTAGTACCTGGATCTTCTTACTCAACTTGATCAGACCACGAACCAGGTTCTTTAGATCTAGTTTGTTTAGAGATAGACAACGTGCAATGCTCCAGAATTTTGTCCCGTGATTCAGAATTTTCAACAACTTCCAACCAACTTACGTCTCTATTATGCAGAAGCTCAATCGTAGCCACATACATACTCTTGTGACTTTTAGCTGTAGCAACACCTCACCAGTCACAGGATTTAAGATTGTGAATATCCTGGACAAACATTCCACCCTATTTCCTTTAACACAAATTTTCCAACTCCTAGAGTGTACCCCCTATTTTAACCATTTTTTTATAAAAAAAGAAGGTACACTCTCTGATTATAGGGCTTTCTAGTGAAGGAAGAATGATTTTGAGAAGCCATTTTTCATGTGACATTATTGGCTGTTTTCCTTTAATGCTCTCTACACACGGAAATCAAGGGTTAGATTTAGGAACCCAAACAAGTTTGGGTTCCTTGTTAAGAGAAAAAGGATTAATGAATGCTTTCTTAGTTCAAGCAGGCAAAATGCATTTCCTATTTGATGGTTTCCTATTTGACGGACCGGGTCCTCTTTCAGTAGTTGATCTCTCAATAAAGACTTTATTTCTCTGATGAGACTGAACCTTGGCCATGCAATTTTCCTTGAAACCCAATCTCCTTCCTGTATTTTGTAATGACCCGACAGGTCGTTTTGAGCCCTAGCACATCGTTCAGCAGTCTGAGGCCATGAGCAGCTTCATTTCAGGTATTGTGACTTGTTCGCATGGTCGGAAGTTAAATTCAGGAAGATCGGAGTTAAGTTTAAATGAAAATTCTCATTTGAGAAGCTTAAAGTTGAAAGAATGAAATTGAGTAACCAACCTTGGAATCAGGATCTGAAGGTTCCAGCAGGTTTGTATGATGATTTCGAACTTGGGCGTATGCCCGGATTAGGTTTGGGATAACCCGGGAGCGTTTTGGCGCCTATTATGGAAGTTAGCATTTTAGAAGGAATTTCTTAAGTTTGGCTTGAAATGCATTTCAGTATTATAGATGTCTGTTTGGGATTCCGAGTCTGGGAATAGCTCCGTATGGTGATTCTAGAGTTGGGAGCGCGATCGGAAGTGAATTCGGAGGTCTGTAGGTCATTTTGAAGCCATTTGGCTAAAGATAGAAATTTGAAGGTTTTGGGAAGTTTGACTGGAGGTTGACTTTTGATATAGGGGTCGGAATCCAATTTTGGAAGTTGCAGTGGGTCCGCAGTGTCAAATGTGACTTGTGTGCAAAATTTGAGGTCGATCGGATGTGTTTTGATATGTTTAAACATTGGAAATAGAAGTTGGAAACTTCAAAGTTCATAAAGCTCGAATCGGGGTATAATTAAAGATTTTAGCGTTGTTTGTTATGATTTAAGGCCTCGAGCAAGTCCGTAATGTATTTTGGGACTGGTTGGTATGGTTGGTTGGGGCCCCGGGGGCCTCGGGTGTATTTTGAGTGGCTAACGGATCGAATCCGTAGTTTGAAGGAGTGCTGAAGCTGCTGCTTCTGGTATTTCCGCTTCTGCGGAAATAGGGACCGCAAAAGAGGTATAGCGGGTGCGAAGGGGGGACCACAGAAGAGGTTTTGGTTGGAACTACAGGGATTGGGTTTCCGCAGAAGCGGACCGCACCTGCGATATGGATTACCGCATAAGCGGGAGGCCTGGAAGCGGCAATGTATCCGCAGATGTGGAACTGCTTAAGCGGTAAAATTTTCGGAGAAACGGAAACGACTGAAGGCAGAGACTTGTTTTAAATCGGGGTTTTGATTCATTTCACCCATTTTTCATGGCTTGGGGGCGATTTTTGGAGAGCTTCAAAGGGGGATTTCGTCATCTATGTTTAGGTAAGTTATCCCCACCACTCTTAAGTTGAATGTATCAATTATATATGGCTTAAAGCATGGAAATTAGAGTAAATATTGAGGTTTTGGTTGAAAACATAGAAAATTATAATCTTGGATTTTGATTATGATTTAGAGTTTGGAATTAAGAGAAAATTTTATATTCGAGTTCCTAAGGTTATGGGTAAACTTTATCTTTGAAAAGTTTTGGATTCCGGGCATGTGGGCCCGAGGGCATTTTTGTCAACTTTTCGTTCGGGGTTAGGAATTGTTATAAATTGGGCTGTAAAGTATAATTGAGCATATATTAATGGATTTATATGATCGTTGGCTAGTTTTGGAGCATTGTGTGTTAGTGCAAGTCTTCGGAAGAATGTAGAATGTCGGTTTTGAGTCTTCGGAGCGAGGTGAGTCTCCTTTCTAATCTTGTGAGGGGGAATTTACCCCATAGGTGAAATAATCGGTTATGTTCTCCTATATGTGGGGGCTACGTACGCACGAGGTGATGAGAGTCCGTGCGTAGCTTTTATTATGCTATTGTCCGGGTAGTTAGGGCCCATCAGCATGCTATAATTGGATTAATTATGAACCCTTTGATGACTTGAATTTTTTAAATCACCTTTGATTAGTAAACGAATTTAAAAAGAGATTAAACATCATTTCCTAAATTGTTAAACAGAGAATTGGCTTATTTGGATAATTATTCCTCGATAAAATTCTAATTGGCTATCTGAGCATGTATCCTACGTGTACCCGCGTCGCATGGACGCGAGCGGGGTAATAAATCACCTTAAATTAATAAATGGATTTGTAAAAAAAAAAAAGACTTAAGCTTCGTTTTCTAAAAATTAAAGAGAATTGGCCTTTCTTGGATAATTGCTCCATGTTGACTCCTTGACTGATTGTCTGTCTGTGTGTGTTTATTTTGGAACGGGCCGAGTGCCTCGGTAGATTAATAGATGCATCTATAGGCGCGTCATCGACCCTCGGCAAGTGCACATTTATTTCTGTTGGATCGGGCCGTCGCCTCAGTATGATTTGCGCGTGCTTGTATTGCTTCCTGGACTTAATTAAGTTGTTGCTTTCCTCACTATGGCTCGAGATCATTTTGTTAATAATGAAAAGAAATCGTGGAAATTTCCTATGGAAGAATTATGTGCTTACTTGTTTCCTCTATATGGATTAACATCGTGTCTAAAAATATAAATCCACTGTTTAATATGTATATTCAGGATAAATAATTATTGGACTATTAGAGAGTGTCAGAGTTGACCGTCTCGTCTCTACCCCTTCAGGATTAGGCGGGACACTCTCTGAGTACACGTTGATTATGTACTCATACTACACTTCTGTGCATTTTTGTTGCACAAGTATATATACCTCTAGCAGCCTATTGGGCGTAGCATCATGGATGATGCTGGGACCAGGTAAGCTGCATTGTTCGAGGCGACCCGCAGCTAGTGTAGTTCCTTTCAGTATTTTGTATCTTATTCCCTGTCCACTATATTTCGGATAGGTGTTGTATTTTATTTTCCATATCGATAGTTGCTCATGCACTTGTGACACTGGGTTTCTAGGATGGTTTCAAAGGAATTGTACTAATCATTTATTGTTTAATTTGAATCGAAGTAATGATTATTTTTAATTATGAAAAATGGAAGGAGAAATCTTGGATTTTCAAAAGTATTAAAAGAGAATTAATTGATAATTTAGTCGGCTTGCCTAACAGATGTCTCCGGAGCCACCATGACCCTTAGTGGATTTTGGGTCGTGACAATATGGTATCAGAGCACTAGGTTCCCGTCGGTCTCACGAGTCATGAGCAAGTCTAGTAGAGTCTCGAGGATCGGTACGGAGACATCAGTACTTATCCTCGGGAGGCTGTAGGGCTGTTAGGAGTACTTCCCTTCTTGGTTTCCTTTTCGTGCGGTTCGATTCCTTCGAGGATTATGCCTTTGATTTCTTCCTACTCAATCTTATGCGAGCGCTTGTTATAAATCGAAAGTTGAAGAATTGAAATGGCACTACAGATGTGGTGCGGGATGATTCTCCCAGTATAGTTGATGTGACTATTATGGTCGCCTGGTGGAGGGATATTCTATTGTTTCAGCTTAGTAACAGAACTTCTAAGAGGCTTCAGGCTAGGCACAGGTTGTCATGATGCTTATGAGCAATTATTCCACAGCGTTGTTGTAATGGTAGGATGTGTCACACCTCCTTTTTCACTACGCCCACGACGGCATAAAGGAGTTTTTCCAATTAAAGGACAATCGGAACGGGATTTATTATTAAGATTCAGAGTCGCCACTTGGGAAATTAATGGTGTCCCAAGTCACCGGTTGAATCCCGAACCGAGGAGATTATGACTCTATTAACAGTCCGCGAACCAGAAATTCGAGTAAGGAATTCTGTTAACCCGGGAGAAGGTATTAGGCATTCCCGGGTTCCATGGTTCTAGCACGGTCGCTCAACTATCGTATTTGATTTTATCCGATTTCAAAACATGTTCTAACTTGTATGCCTTTTATTAATAACCCACTTTTATTTTTAATTTAATAAGAATTGCAACGTCGTGAAGATGTGTCTCGAACCACGTCGCACCAGTGCACCCGTGGTTGTCAACACATTTCGACTTCGTTGAGATTTGGATTTGGATCACATAAATGTGCACCCGAGTTTAGGAAGGTAATTTTATTATAACCGTGCCTAAAGAGACTAACACGTTATTATTTGGGGAGAGCCGTGAAATTCGCTAAATGGCCCATCCCAAATTCTAAGTATTTTAGTTAAGCATTGAATGAGGGCCCCGCAATTTGTATTTTATTTGGCGAGGCTCGTCTCATCATTTTTATTTAAAGGTCAATCCTAAAGCGGCTATAATTTTCTATTAGGCTTCGTCTCTATCAATAAATGAAAATTCCTAATTTAACATTGTTTAAGAATTATTTTACTTGGGTCCATGTGCCCACATGAAATCAGATCCTTATCATTTTGGGCCTTGCATGCGACCCTCATAAAAGACTATTAATCAGGTACGCCCAAAGGGTAGGCCAATCGTGGGCCTGGGCTGAAAGGTGTAATTGCAGGCAGCCGCTTGGGCCTGACTGTCGATCCAAGTAAGATAAATTCCCCTGACTTCAACTTAGCCAATAGACGTTCTGAAGTTCAAGCCCATTCAGTTATGAGAATTCAACCTAAACAATCACTAATTACAATTCATTTTAACAAGGCAATTTGTTAATCCAGCTATTTGCATGTTCCCTGATTATTATACTGAAGCCCTAGGTGATTACTTTTAAAAGTTGAAGTCTTAATCATGGAATCAAAATACATTTACAATACACATACTGACTAACAATCTGATTTTATCAATTTTGCATCATCATGCTGAAACTCAGAGACTTGTTAACGACAATGAGATTTAAACAATCAACTTCAACTGTGTTAGATCTATTTACACTACATTTGTTATAATGAAGTGTAAAACAGCCCAAACAATCCGAAATAGTCCAAAAATAGTTCAGTCTTAATTACAAACCATGACCTACTAAAATTCATGAGATTACATGAGATATAACACAAAAATTATCAGGAACTATGCTGCATTTCACTCATCTCCACAAACTCGTAAGTTACATTGAGGCAGATTCGAAATGTGTACCTGGAAATGGAAATTTTAACAGCAGAAGAAGATCAGCAGTAGAAATACAATAGCAAACCAAGGGACAAGCAAACAGCAACAGCGCACAGCTCAGGAAATTGAGTCACAGCCCAGAATGAATTTGAAAGCAAATTAAAACAAGAGATCGACCACAAATCAACTAAATGCACCCAAATAACTCGAAATTGAACTTGAATTAACCCAAAATTGGACTGCCAAACCTCAGAAGAACTTCAACACATCAAAATCAAACCACGAGACCAAGAGCAACTATTAAACCTCGAAATTGAGCTAAAGCTCAATGTAACAGTACTTGTATTGGTCTGTTATGTTACTGCATTTCTCTGTTTGTTTGTTTTGATTTTTGGCAATTTTCTAATGTTTTACTTTTGGTTTTCTGTAGAGAACGAAAGTTAGAAGGCAATTTTTTGAATTCAAAATCTAGATCAGATCTAGAGAGAGTTTTTTTTTGGGTGGGTGGGGGGGGGAATTTGGGGTTCCAAAACTTCCTTTCTCAAGGCATTTGAGTACCCTTTTATAGGCACTCAGAAGAGCAACTTCAGATTCTCCTCTTTTTCAAATTAGTCCCTCTTTTATTTTAATTTAGTCCCTTATTTTTAAACTTGTTGCACAAGTTACTGCTTTTGGAATACTAAAACCTACACCTAGCCCCCTTCTAGAAGGGTCTAGGGTGTTCTAACCTGATTTTTCTACCCTTGAAATACCAGCATTACCCTTGATTGAATTCTGGAATTGCTAATTTAGCAAAACATGCCATTTTTTATATCCAAAACACCCCCAACCCCATCTCAAAATTATCAGCTCTTTATTTGACTCCTAGTCAATCCAAACCTCCAATTCTAACTAATTAACTCAGCTATAACCAAGCAGACTCCCTAAAACTTAACTAATACTTAGAGCAATCAGAAAACAAGACTAAATGTCAATTACTTAATCAAAATCATATTAACAGTATATAAACTACTTAACCCTAACAGACTATTAAATCTAATGAAGGAGAATTAAATTATTATTATCAGAACAGAGCATACATATCAACTTGACTCGAAAAATCTAACTAATTACCAATTAGCCGCCTGAATTAACTAACCGGACTTTTAAACATCTAACCCAGCAAAGATAATATGAAATTCAAACCATAATCTACCAAACTAAACTTCCAACTAATCCAGAAAACAGCAAAATTGACGAATAAAACTTGAAATTATAAGAGCAAAGAAAACTCACTGATTCTGGGACTTCTTCACGAAATGCCTTTGAAATTGGTCTCCAGTTAATATTATATGCCTATTCTGTCAAGAATAGGCCTATAATATTCCCTTGAAAATTTCCCAAAACAGACTTGCAATCCTATGAACCCTAGATTTGAATTCTAGTGAGTTTTGGCGGGGTTTGAGGAATTTTGTTTAGGGATTAGGGATAAGGGAGGCCAGGGGAGTGTAGGGTTAAAATTTGGGGTCATTTGGGCAAGGTTGTGTTTTGGCCAGAAATTTCGATCTAATATTTAAAACGATTGGTTACGATTCGAGGGATATGGTCTTGGGGGTTGAAAAGAAGAGGAAAAGGAGAGTAAGTGGTGAAATTTTGGGAGGATTTGGGGCTTCGCCGCCGCCGGCGATTTCTGGCCGGCGGCGTTAGGGCGGAGGGCGGCGGAGATACGGCGGTGTTACACCGGCGGCTGGAGGCGGGGAAGAGGTACGAGGAGGGTGATATATGTTTTAGGGTTTAGGATATTTTTTGGACACTTTTATTAAAATGGGGGGACCAATGGGGACCGTTGGATGACGGAGATGAACGACTCAGATTCGGCGACGTGAAACGACGTCGTTTTGTGAGGCGGGGAGACGGACCAGGGTTGGGCTTTGGGCTGGGTCATTCAGGTTCCTCTAGGGTCGCTTGAGCTCAGCCATTTTGGCCCAAAGGCCAGTCCATTTCTCTCTCTTTTTTAAAAAAAAAACAAATTTTCTTTACTTATTTTTGTTTTTTCAGTTTGTATTATTATTTTTTTTGTATTTTTACTGATTTACAAAAATACAAAAATTAAAGTAAAGTCCTAATTAATCCTAAAATTGTTTAAAATCTACTTCGCGACGAATTCACAACTGAATAATTAAAAATGCAAAAGTGAACTACTTTCGTTATTTTCTTCATGTTTTGTTCCAAAATAAATTAACCCCTAATTAATATTAAAATATAAAATTAGATCCTAAATGCAAATGTATTTTTGTATTTTTCATATGAATTAAAATGCACATATAAAAATGCAACAATCACCAAAAAATAACACAAAAATTCACAAAAATCATAAAATAATGAAAGGCATCATTTTGTTTGAATTTTTGGGAATAATTCATATATAGGGCAAAAATCACGTGCTCACAGCTGCCCCTCTTTGCTCGGAAACATAAAGAATTTTCGGTCAAAGATAAGTGAGCAAATATGAGCGATTTTTGCTCGTTTGAATATTCCGTGTGAAGCATTTTTGAAAAACCGTCTGACCGCACCCTGCTTCGGAGGTTGCCTACATATCCTTGGCTAAAAAGGAATCAGGTCAGTATAGTTCGGGAAGGTTTGGTAGCTGGGACTACCAGAAGCTGTGATTTCACTACTGTTGCTGCTGCTACTGCTCGCTGACCTTCTTATTACACCGTGTCAAAGATAAAAAGAAGCTAAATTAGATATGCTCTATGAATTACAAAAGGGTCCTATCTATGTCTTCTAACTTGCTCCTGAGTTGCCTTGGACTTGTATTCTTCTGATGGGATTCTTGTTGTTGCCTGGAATTGTGATTGGCGATGTTTTGCCATTCCACCAAATGATGCTTGACTGCTACAATTTGAAATATGTGCCTCTATTCTCCAGGCGGGCTCCTGACTGCTGACGCTTGAAAAGTATTCCCTTATTTTCCAGGTGGGCTCCTGACTGCAACGCTTGAAAAGTATTCCCTTGTTCTCCAGGTGGGCTCCTGATTGCAACAAAATAGACAAACAAAGAAAATTTTCTGCCCCAGTTTGGTGACTGCGCACATCATGTTATCACATATTAAAATTAAAAGCCAAAATTTGAATTGTACTTCCCTTGTTCTCCAGGTGGGCACATGACTGCTGATCTTGAAAAGCATACCCTTGTTCTCCAGGTGGGCTCCTGACTATAACAATAATAGACAAACAAAGAAAATTTTCTGCCCCAGTTTGGTAGCTGGGCAGACTTATGAATTGTTACCTAAGCTATTGATGCGATGGCGAGAGCAAAACTAAAGACTTGATTGGCATGTACGTTCCTTGTGAGTAAAACTATTTGACAAACAATTTTTATCCAAGGAGAAAATTCATCAGACTAGGTTCATTTTTAGTTATTTTAAGAGAAAGATTCATCAGACTAAGGTTGGGATCCTAGGAGAAGAGTCATCAGACTAGGTCCATTTTTGGTTATCTTAGGAGAAAGATTCATCAGACTAAGATTGTGACTCTATGAGAAGATTCATCAGTCTAGGTCTATTTTATTATATTAGGCAAAAGATTCATCATACTAAGATTTTGACTCTAGGAGAAGATTCATCAGACTGGGTCTATTTGTTATCTTAGGAGAAAGATTCGTCAGACTAAGATTTAGACTCTAGGAGAAGATTCATCAGATTAGGTCCATTTTCGTTATCTTAGGAGAAAGATTCATCAGACTAAAATGTTGATCCTAGTAGAAAGGTCATCAGACTAGGTTTTCTATCTTAGGAGAAAGATTCGTCAGACTAAGATTTAGACTCTAGGAGAAGGTTCATCAGACTAGATCGATTTTCGTTATCTTAGGAGAAAGATTCACCAGACTAAAATGTTAATCCTAGGAGAAAGGTCATCAGACTAGGTTTTATATCTTAGGAGAAAGGTTCGTCAGACTAAGATTTAGACTCTACGAGAAGGTTCATCAGATTAGGTTCATTTTCGTTATCTTAGGAGAAAGATTCATCAGACTAAAATGTTGATCCTAGGAGAAAGGTCATCAGACTAGGTTTTCTATTTTAGGAGAAAGATTCATCAGACTAAGATTTCGATTTGGAGACAAATCCATCAGACTAGGCCTTTTATCCTAGGAGGAAACGCTATGAAAAGTAGTGGCAAAGGTTAATGATTTAAGAAACATCGCTTTTGTCAGCTCTCCTCTTCTTCCCTTTCTTTTCCTTTCCTTTCTTGTTCCCTTACCGTTGAACCAACTTTCTTGCGCTGCTTTGTTCCTGTTTCAAACAACGAAAACTTGTGAGTTTAAAATGTGGTGGTTGGTTTGTGGCCTTGAACTTTGAAGGTGGCCTGACATCCTCCATTTGTTGCATTGCATGAACGGTCATCTCCCCAATCCTCATGTCTCATATGAATCCCGCAGCATGTCTATTGTCCCCGCTTTGTGTATATAATGTTTTTTCTTGACCGCTGGCTTTGGCCTTGAGTTTATTGTTCCTTCACTTGTCACGATAACTGATTCCCACTCGAAGATCTTGCTTGTTTATTGACGAACCACTTTCTTTGCTACCCTTGACATGGAGAATATCTCTGATCCATTCGCCAAAACACCCTCCATCTGTTGCGTGGTTCCTAAGTCAAACCCTTGTATTTCACGTGAATCCCAAAGCATGTTGATTGTGGCCAACTCAGTGTGCCTGCAGTTTTCTCCTGGCTTGACACCTTTATGTACTCACCAGGTCCCGTTTTGTTTAATTGGAAAGCTTGGTGGCAGATTTTGAAGTCATTTCTCACTTGTTTTAAACAATAGACCCAGGCAGTGGGAGTAAAACAAGGTGGGAGGAATAGAGTAAAGGATGTGGATAATGGAAAGAGACGATTCCTAACAAGAAACCTAGAGAGGAGTGACCCATCCGATGTGGATACTGACTCTAGCGACCTTGACATGCACCTGCAGCCTACTCTATTTTAGCAAATCTGATGTTCGGCTTTTGTTGTACCTTTTCGCCGTGAAACTGGTCTTTAATGGTCCGCTTATCTGATCTGATTCACAGCCCTTAGTCGACTTGTAGTGCCCGAAGGGTTTTCACCATCAAGCCTCTCTCATTTGGTTTTCTCTCGTCACACCATCGCCTTATGGTGCCTGTAAAGGTTTTCACCAATAAGACTCTCTCATCTTTCATCACCTTGGGGTACCCGTGGTGGTTCTCATCGACACAACTCTCTCATTCTTCATTTCCTTTGTTTGGATTGGAGTGTTTCCCCTGATACAATTCACCTCTGCTCGCTTGACTAGGCATTTCTTAAAGACTGATCAGAAGGTCTTTCTTTGGACCGTAATGCAGGCTTTTGGATGGGGATAGAAAGAAGGGTATCAAAGGCTCAAAACACAATTCAACATGGGTTCAACATTATAACTTTTAGAATCAGATTTTCCCAACAACCACAACTTCTGCCCCAGTTTCTTTCTTGGGGACTTTTGGACTTTTATTTTGGTGTGACTGAACCTCAGGGAGAGGCTGCCTACCTACCCTTTTGGGATCAAGTCAAACGTAATTCAGGCGACTGCTTTTGTTGTTGCGATCTTTCTTCCACTTTTCTTTTCCTTTGTTTTCATTCTTTTCTTTTCTTTTCTCTTCTTTTCTTTTCTTTCTTTTTTTTTCCTTTTGCTTTTTCTTTTCTTTTCTCTTCCTTTCTTTTCTTTCTTTTTCTTTTCTCTTATTTTCTTTTCTTTTCTTTCATTATTTTTTCTTTTGTTTCTCCACTTACTTCCCCATTCGAGCTTGCGAGTTTTATTATTGATTCCAAAAGAGGGGTATGCAAGAAAATAACCGAGGCTCAAAGGGGTAACAAAGGATAAAGTGTTTGGATAGCAGAATAAAATACCTTCGTCATTCCAATCTTCAAAACATGCCAAACACAAACTACGCAGTTAAACAAACTAAGGAAAACACACATAACACCTTTTGATTGATTCACATATTTGCCTTCTGTATTTGTCAATTACCTAGCACCATTGGACAATAATCTCGGTACCACAAATTGTCCCTGACTTTTAAAAACCAGGCTGAGAATTATGTGTGCATGTCATGTCGCTAGAACCGGCATGAAAGAATTGTAACAGGAGAGGAGAACTAAAAAAAATGACTACAAATGGCGGGGAACAGAGAATTGCATTAGACTGACGGTGAAAGGGTTTAAATAACAAAACAAGCAAACTAGACTAGTGTTATAAACCTAGACAACACTATACAAGCTACTACGACTAACCAAAGCAAAGTGAAAAGATAGAAGGGTTTGAGTCACCAGACCATATCCAGGTTACAACCCTGAAATAACCCGAACAATAGAAATGACAACAAAATAAACCACCAAAACTCCACTCTAGTTTGCCAAGAGGTGGAGCGTCTTTCCAATCACCAAACTTGACATCTTAGCCACTGGATTGCCCATCAAAATTGATGGGGCCTTCATTCACCGAGTTTCTAAGAGGATTCTCGTACTACCTGTCGCCATGGATATTCCCCACAAAATGTGCACCATCATGTCCAGGTAAAGGATTCTGTGCAATGTTCTGGGTGGCATTGTCTTGGACCGCAATTACCCCTTCCTGAATCATTCTTTCTATCTCTCTTTTCAAATCCCGACAACTTTCGACATCGTGCCCCTGGGCATTGGAATGGTATTCACACCTTTTAGAAGGGTCAAAGCTTCTTGCACGCTTATCCACCTGATTCGGAGGGATTGGTGCAATCAAGTTATAAAGCTTTAGTTTCTCAAACAATTCTGCATATGACTCTCTAATGGGGGTAAAAGTTTCCTGCTTCTGTGCCCTCTCTTGCTTGAAATTTTGGCTGGGTCGCAAACCTGCTCCAAGGAGATTCCTATAGGCTCTTGGAGGTGGGTAGGTATTTTGAGTTGGGTAGGCACTTTGTGGGGTGGGTGTACCCATGGCGCGTGGGTAGGATGTTGGGGGTATGTGTGGGCATGGTGGACAGAGAAGTGGGGACCATGGGGTGGGTAATAGTGTTGTGGAGTGTGGGATTAGATTTGGGGACGGGGTCGAGGTTGATGGTAATATGGTGATGGCCCCCCGGACCAAGTTCTTGAGTCAACTACCGCCACATCTTCTTTCTTTTTCTTTCCCAGTACCCCTCCAGTGCCGCTCTGAATAGCCTGGGTAGTCGCATTGATCGCCAAATAGCTCAGGATTTTATTAGATTTGAGCCCCTCTTCAACCATGCTTCCCATTTTCACGACCTCATTGAAAGACTTGCCGACTGCTGATACCAGATGACCATAGTAGGTAAGCTCCAAAGCCTGTAGGAAGTAATCGACCATCTCGCTTTCTTTCATTGGAGGATCGACTCTTGCTGCCTGTTCTCTCCACCGGAAACCGTACTCCCTGAAGCTTTCCCCTGTCTTCTTCTCAATTTTAGTCAGTGATAGACGGTCCAGGATGATTTCAAGATTGTACTGAAAGTGGCATGCAAACGCTTGGGCCAAATCATCCCAGGTGTACCATCGAGCATGATCCTGGCGCGTGTACCATTCCAAGGCTGCACCACTGAGACTCTGGCTAAATTACGCCATCAACAGCTCATCCCTTCCTCCGGCTCCTCTCATCTTACTGCAAAATCCCCTCAGATGGGCTATCGGATCACCATGTCCATCATATAGGTCAAACTTCGGTAACTTAAATCCCGCAGGTAACTGGACATCGGGAAACAAGCACAAATCCTTGTAGGCCATACTGACTGGACCAACCAATCCTTGCTTGTTCCTGAAGGATTGCTCCAGGCTTTTTACTTTTCGAAACATCTCCTCCTGTTCCGGATCCTTAAGCGGCTTGTCAGTTTCAACTGGGAGCTCAAGGTGAGAAGTGTAGGAATATGGCTCAGGAGCTTTTAAGGTAGGCTCGGGAGGGTAGTACTGCTTGTCATGAGTTGGAAACAATGGCTCACTGGAAGATCTTTGCGATGTGGTAGTTGGAGGCGCCACAAAGACAGGGGTGATTGGTGGAGGAGGGTTTTGTTTGGGTGGTGGAGCTTGGGGAGGATAGGAGGTGGTTCCATAACTCTGTTGGTAGAAAGGGAACGGTGAAGATGAACTAGCAGGAGGAACCTCCTGAGACTGAGCCAGAGGTGGGATATATGCTGGATTGGCGGGATAAACTGGCACCGACTGACCCTTAGCCCAGGCCTGATGCATCTCAGCCATCTGCTGTCTCAACTTATACATCTCTTCCTTCATTGCTTTGACATCTACCACTTCTACCTCTTTTGATGGGTCCACGATACTGGTGTCTGATTCTTGGCCTGTCATGTTCAGTTTGCTTTTTGATCGGGTGTTGTAAGGATGGGTTGCCAGGATGCCGACTGCCTTTTGTCCCCGTGTTGTGAAGAGGAGTTACCACTTTAAAACCACAAACCAACCACCTTTCTGGTATGACATGACAAAATGAAACCATCACGTTAGCATTAGGGCATTTAACATATTGGTAACGGCTTTTGATCGGTCGCATGCGTCATCCCGGCTTTTCCCTTATTTCCAATTGTAAACTTTCTCGTTCTTTGTTGTTTTTCTTTTTTCCTCTTTTTTTTCACTCTTGCCTTTATCTTCTCTTGTTCCTATTTTCTTTCTTTCTTGATTTTTCTTTTCTTTCTTTCTTGTTTTTCCGCTATTTTCTTTTCTTTTTGCCCTTTTGTGGTTTTTCCTCTATTTGTTTCCATTTTTTTTCTTTTTCTTTTGGTTATGGTCAAATCCTATGTAGATTGCCTACGTATTATGACCCCGCATGAATCAGACCAAGCGTAGTTCTTGCAAATAAGTGCAAAATTAAATGCACGAAATAAATAATTTTTGGGAATTTTCAAATTAACAACTGCGATTACAAAAACTGCTAGACTATTTGTTTTTCTTTTTTTCAAAAAGGAAAGTACAAAACAGCCTCAAAAACAAAATACAGACTCGACTAATCTAGGAGTACATCAAAGCTTCAAATCCTGGGTTCCACGAGGCATCACTCGGCATCGCCGCAGGCCTGCGCAAGACTGAGAAGGCTTCAATATCAACTGTGACTATTCAAAGAAAACTTTCCATGTAATGACTTATTTTGACTTAAAAAAAATGAAAAGTGGCTATCCTTCAAAAGTATTTATTTTAAGAAAACAAAGACTCAGTTTTGCAAATACGGCCTTTCAGCACTTCCGAATGGGAGATTTTAAGGCTGTGCCCGCAAACCGTTTTAAAATGACTCATGGTGGTTGTTCTTGCAAAAAAAGCCTTCTGGCGCCCTTTTGGGGACATTCGGCTTATTTTCAAACAAGAATGGCGTCACCCGACTTATTGGATAAAAATTAAAATTTTGACATTTTTGGCTATTTTTGTAAAAGGGGTGTTTGGCCTGATGAGGGTTGCCTACGTATCTCACATCCGGTGAGAATCAAACCAGCGTAGTTCGGGCCAATAAACTAACTATTTTTGAAAACAAAACCCTTTTGACGAATACACTATTTCGAAAAATAGGACTCTTTTTATATTTTCTTTTCAAAAAGCTATTTGAAAATAAAATTCTTTTGTTTTCTTTTCTTTTATTATTGACAAACAACCATTTTTTATAGAACAAATCTTCCTTTTTCCCTTTTCTTCTTGTTTTTTTCATTTTCCTCAAAAATTCGGCAAATTTTCGACTCTATTGGTTGTTTTTCTAAAACAAGTAATTAACTCTCTACACTGCTATTCCTCTCTCTTATTTGTTTCAATTTTTCCAAATGTTCAATCCAGTCAGCATGCGGGTCCGAGACAAATAAATATATATGCAACACATAAAGTGCATCATGGTGGTCTTTTCATATCTGGTTACCTTTCCTAGACGGACCCAACCCCTGTGTTGAGTCCTCTAAGTCATATGCACGTGATGCAGATAAGCGCTCCTACTAGGGATCCAGCATGGAGTCAAGTTATTCTAGGTTCAAGACCTGGGTATATGATCTAGACTGTGTACCCGAGCGGACAACTCGAGTCGAGGAGGAGGCTACGTACCGGGAACCAAAAGGCCATCCGGCTTAGTAACTTGTCCGGCCTCTTTCTTATTTCAGGTTATTGATACTAACAGAATAGGGAGTCTCAATCAGTAAGCACATCCCCGGAGGTGAGAAGAGAAGAGTTTCGGCACAGTTTATATACAGTTCAGATAATATCAAAGCGGTAAACACTTAGCATATTAAGCATGAAACATGTAGGAAAATCAAATATAACCAAATACAAAAATTTATCTAAGCTCGAATTCTGAACCCTGAACAAAATATTATGGGTTCTTGTCCCCAGCAGAGTCGCCAGAGCTGTCACACCTCCTTTTTCACTACACCTGCGAGGGCGTAAAGGAGTTTTTCCAATTAAAGGACAATCAGAATGGGATTTATTATTAAGATTCAGAGTATCCACTTGGGAGATTAATGGTGTCCTAAGTCACCGGTTGAATCCCGAATCGAGGAGATTATGACTCTATTAACAGTCCGCGAACCAGAAATCCGAGTAAGGAATTCTGTTAACCCGGGAGAAGGTATAAGGCATTCCCGGGTTCCGTGGTTCTAGCACGGTCACTCAACTGTCGTATTTGATTTTATCCGATTTCAAAACATGTTCTAACTTGTATGCCTTTATTAATAACCCGCTTTTATTTCTATTTTAATAAGAATTTCAACATCGTGAAGATGCGTCTCGAACCACGTCGCACCAGTGCACCTGTGGTTGTCAACACATTTCGACTTCGTTGAGATTTGGAATTGGGTCACATAAATGTGCACCCGAGTTTAGGAAGGTATTTTTATTAGAACCGTGCTTAAAGAGACTAATGCGTTATTATTTGGGGAGAGTCGTGAAATTCGCTAAATGGCCCATCCCAAATTCTAAATATTTTAGTTAAGTATTGAATGAGGGCCCCGCAATTTGTATTTTTATTTGGTGAGGCTCGTCTCATCATTTTTATTTAAAGGTCAATCCTAAAACGACTACAATTTTCTATTGGGCTTCATCTCTATCAATAAAACGAAAGTCCTAATTTAACACTATTTAAGAATTATTGTACTTGGGTCCATGTGCCCACATGAAATCAGATCCTTATCATTTTGGGCCTTGCATGCGACCCTCATAAAAGACAATTAATCAGGTACGACCAAAGGGCAGGCCAATCGTGGGCCTGGGCTGAAAGTTGTAATTGCAGGCAGCCATTTGGGCCTGACTGTCGAGCCAAGTAAGATAAATTCTCCTGACTTCAACTTAGCCAATAGACGTTCTGAAGTTCAAGCCCATTCATTTATGAGAATTCAACCTAAACAATCACTAATTACAATTCATTTTAACAAGGCAATTTGTTAATCCATCTATTTGCACGTTCCTTGATTTTTATACTGAAGCCCTAGGTGATTACTTTTAAAAGTTGAAGTCTTAATCATGGAATCAAAATACATTTACAATACACATACTGACTAACAATCTGATTTTATCATTTTTGCATCATCATGCTGAAACTCAGAGACTTCTTAATGACAATGAGATTTAAACAATCAACTTCAACTGTGTTAGATCTATTTACACTACATTTGTTATACTGAAGTGTAAAACAGCCCAAACAATCCGAAATAGTCCAAAAACAGTTCGGTCTTAATTACAAACCATGACCTACTGAAATTCATGAGATTACATGAGATATAACATAAAAATTATCATGAACTATGCTGCATTTCACTCATCTCCACAAACTCGTAAGTTACATAGAGGCAGATTCGAAATGTGTACCTGGAAATTGAAATTTTAACAATAGAAGAAGATCAGCAATAGCAATACAACAACAAACCAAGAGATAAGCAAACAGCAACAGCGCACAGCTCAGGAAATTGAGTCACAGCCCATAATGGATTTGAAACCAGATTAAAACAAGAGATCGACCACAAATCAACTGAATGCACCCAAATAACTCAAAATTGAACTTGAATTAACCCAAAATTGGACTGCCAGACCTCAGAAGAACTTCAAAACATCAAAATCAAACCACGAGACCAAGAGCAACTATTAAACCTCGAAATTGAGCCAAAGCTCAATGTAACAGTACTTGTACTGGTTTGTTATGTTACTGCATTTCTCTGTTTGTTTGTTTTGATTTTTTGGCAATTTTCTAATGTTTTACTTTTGGTTTTCTGTAGAGAACGAAAGCTAAAAGGCAATTTTTTGAATTCAAAATCTAGATCAGATTTAGAGAGAGTTCTTTTTTTGGGGGGGGGGGGTTTGCGGTTCCAAAACTTCCTTTCTCAAGGCATTTGAGTACCCTTTTATAGGCACTCAGAAGTGCAACTTCAGATTCTCCTCTTTTTCAAATTAGTCCCTCTTTTATTTCAATTTAGTCCCTTATTTTTAAACATGTTGCACAAGTTACTGCTTTTGGAATACTAAAACCTACACCTGGCCCCCTTCGAGAAGGGTCTAGGGTGTTCTAACCATATTTTTCTACCCTTGAAATACCCGCATTACCCTTGATTGAATTCTGGAATTGCTAATTTAGCAAAACATGCCATTTTTGATACCCAAAACACCCCTAACCCCCTCTCAAAATTACCAGCCCTTTATTTGACTCCTAGTCAATCCAAACCTCCAATTCTAACTAATTAACTTAGCTATAACCAAGCAGACTCCCTAAAACTTAACTAATACTTAAAGCAATCAGAAAACAAGACTAAATGGCAATTACTTAATCAAAATCATATTAACAGTATATAAACTACTTAACCCAAACAGACTATTAAATCTAATGAAGGAGAATCAAATTATTATTATCATAAAAGAGCATACATATCAACTTGACTCGAAAAATCTAACTAATTACCAATTAGCCACCTGAATTAACTAACCGGACTTTTAAACATCTAACCCAGTAAAGATAATATGAAATTCAAACCATAATCCACCAAACTAAACGTCCAACTAATCCAGAAAATAGCAAAATTGACGAATAAAACTTGAAATTATAAGAGCAAAGAAAACTCACAGATTCTGGGACTTCTTTATGAAATGCCTTTGAAATTGGTCTCCAGTTAATATTATATGCCTATTCTGTCAAGAATAGGCCTATAATATTCCCTTGAAAATTTCCCAAAACAGACTTGCAATCCTATGAACCCTAGATTTGAATTCTAGTGAGTTTTGGTGGGGTTTGAGGAATTTTGTTTAGGGATTAGGGATAAGGGAGGCCAGGGGAGTGTAGGGTTAAAATTTGGGGTCATTTGGGCAAGGTTGTGTTTTGGCCTGAAATTTCGATCTAATATTCGAAACGATTGGTTACGATTCGAGGATATGGTCTTAGGGGTTGGAAAGAGGAGGAAAAGGAGAGTAAGTCGTGAAATTTTGGGAGGATTTGGGGCTTCGCCGCCGTCGGCGGTAATTTTCGGCCGGCGGTGTTAGGGCGGAGGGCGGCGGAGATACGGCGGTGTTACACCGGCGGCTGGAGGCGAGGAAGAGGTACGAGGAGGGTGATATATGTTTTATGGTTTAGGATATTTTTTGGATACTTTTATTAGAATGGGGGGACCAATGGGAACCGTTGGATGACGGAGATGAACGGCTCAGATTCGACGACGTGAAACGACGTCGTTTTGTAAGGCGGGGAGACGGACCAGGGTTGGGGTTTAGGCTGGGTCATTCAGGTTCCTCTAGGGTCGCTTGGGCTCAGCCATTTTGGCCCAAAGGCCAGTCCATTTCTCTCTCTTTTTTAAAAAAAAAACAAATTTTCTTTACTTATTTTTGTTTTTTTCAGTTTGTATTATTATTTTTTTTTTGTATTTTTTCTGATTTACAAAAATGCAAAAATTAAAGTAAAGTCCTAATTAAATCCTAAAATTGTTTAAAATCTAATTCGCGACGAATTCACAACTAAACAATTAAAAATGCAAAAGTGAACTACTTTCGTTATTTTCTTCATATTTTGTTCCAAGACAAATTAACCCCTAATTAGTCCTAAAATACGAATTTAGATCCTAAATGCAAATGTATTTTTGTATTTTTCATATGAATTAAAATGTACAGATAATAATGCAACAATCACCAAAAAATAACACAAAAATTCACAAAAATCATAAAATAATGAAAGGCATCATTTTGTTTGAATTTTTGGGAATAATTCATATATAGGGCAAAAATCACGTGCTCACAGGATGTTGCCCATGTGTCAGGGTAGTGAATGAATTGAAGGGAGGTTTACTCAGCGTGTAATCAAGGGATTTAGTATTTTATTTCCGGCAGGGGAAAGTCAATCGAACTAAGGATGGTCAGGTGTGGGCTAGTGGAAGCAATGAGGTTTGGTATTTGCAAGCGTGGTAGAGCTTTCTTTTATGAGAGGGTGTTGTGGTCTTGATTGAACGTACTAAGTTGTTGGTGTTATAATCTGCTACAATTCGCCTTTATGGCAGGATATTGTGAAATAATATTGGAGGTACAACTGTCAGATATCGCATGATGCGGTGGTTTAAGATCGAATCAGAATTTCTAATGTTGACGGCTCGATAAAGATGACCTTTGGAAAGGTTTAAAGTTAGTAGAAATGGTGGGTTCAAGTGTCGCAAAGATAGATTTCATTTATGGCAACAATTGTGCAGCAAAGTATGAGGAAGGACATGCAGGAAGTGTCAGGTGATGTTTAAAATTTTTAGAAGGCCAAGTATGAGAAGCAAGGTCGAGTGACCGATTAAGGAGATGAGTTCCGCCAAAGTGGGAGAGTGGCGGGTGTTGCATATGGGCTTTGTAGTAGGAAGACTACGCGCCCTAAGGAGAGTTTGGATTGAATTAGGGATTTTAATGATTGGTGATTGAAGCCTGTGGGTATGATGTGAAGTATGGGCTATTATGCGGCAAATGACTGATGTGGCGGAAAGGAGCTACTTGAAATGGTGGAGGGTGCAGCATAACCCTGAATTTGGAAGGATGTTGCCACACATTTAATTGATGCCCGCGAGGGGCGAATGGACTTGTGCGACTGGAAGGTGAGCTCGGACTCAGGATGGGCTACTGGTGTCATAGTGAATGTACCCCGTGCAGCGGCGTGGGAAGATGTCGAGAGGTGATTCCCCTAGGTAGGTTATTCCCCGTGAGCAGATTAGCAGTTGCGTGGTTGGCGAAGCTTCTGCAAAAAATTATATTAGTTGTTCAACAATGAGATCGATCGTGCGAATGTGGTTAATGATTCAAAATATGAAAGATGGGGATTTACAGGAATATTCCGAGAAATTTTGATAACTTATGGCGTGAGTTTATGTCAATAAGAGGTTAAAAGGTCAGGCGAACTCAAGAATGGTGAAATGATGGCTTCAAGGTAAGTGGGAGAGTCCCACCGCTTATGATTGGGCTGTATGATTAACTACTTGCGTGATTTCTGGTTATTAGCATATTGATGGATTAATTCATCTACGAGAAAAGGCCATAAGTAGTAAATTGAGCGGAGGAATTATTAAGGATGTGCTATGGTTAGCCTTATGGGCTCATGTTCGAACTTGGGAAAAGATTCAAAATTTATGCCTTGTATAGAAGCGGGTTTAAAGAGGAGTGGTTCTGCCAGGTGCTTCGTTGAGAGGGTATTAATGTGCTAGAAGATTTATGGAGTTGATTATATTCGGGACCAAGTCAGAGTGGGTGGCTCTCAATTACGGTCCTAGTGAATTCAAGAGGTAAAGTGTGGTTCCTAATGATGTCGAGCTTGTAGGTACAATTAAGAATAAAGCTTTGTAGCAGTTTATGAGAAGAGGCACAGAATGTTCCGGGATGTTTGGCTTGTGGTGTAGCATTTGGGTGTTATGAAATAATTTGCGGGAATTGAGACATCCTGGTCTCGTGATTCAAGGACCCTTGGGGTGAGTGTAGATGGAGTATGTTATGTGGTGAATGGATTTAGTCTTATTTTTAAGTCAAGCAAGGAGGAATTGGAAGAAGGTAAATTGATTAGCCATAGTTGAATTGGCATATTGGGGCCGGTGATCGGTTCGGTCCGCGAGATCAAGTTATGTGTATGATTTGTGGAGGTACGTGTGCGGCCGGTCGGCCGCCTTGATTGATGATTTATTAGGGGCATTCTTCTGTTATGGCTTGTTAAGTGGAAGCAGATTCCGGAAAGGCCTATGGTGGCTTGGACCACTACTTGTAGATTTGCATATTCTATGGTTATGGGAAATTACCTGTGTATTGCTATGATTCTCCTTAAGTGAGTTAAGTTCAAGGTTCTTATATGATGAAAATGTGAAAATATTAATGAATTCGGAGTTCTGATGAAAATTATGTCCTATCGTATATTGGCACGTTGGGTGCGGTGAGAGGTATGGAAATGTGAAGTGAGGATCAAGGTTGCAGTTCGGTGTTGACAAGGATGTCACGGGCTCGGATGAGCAAGGAAGGGGTTGAATGATTAGAGTAAATTGGTATTGTCCTCAGCGTCACCTGAGATCGATGTGTTGTGGAAGAGGTTTTGCTTCCTGGTTAAGGATTCTAGATCGCTTTTCAGTGTTAGTGCGTTCGATGGTTTAGATGTGCGGACCCGTTATTTATTTCGGAAGATTGTGGGAGCGTGTCCCACGGGAAGATTGTATAAGTGTGACATGTAGTCACTTGATTGGCTAAAGATTTAAACCAAGTGTGAGGATTGTGGTAATATCATTAATTTTAGAATTTATGCCTGGAGGGCACTTTGTGTATTGGGTTATGAACTGGGGAGGTTGCTCCGGTTATGATGGTTATTCTTACGTGATATGAGGAAAAGGGGAGTTACTATGGACCTTTGAAAGGTCATTGGCCAAGTTGGTGCAATTAGAAATCGGCTTGAGATCGGTGGATTGATTTATTTGTGAACAGGGCTTTATATCAGGCAAGTTGTGTTCATTTCAGCGAGCATTCCCTATGGAGGAACAGTCGAGGTGTTATTTTGTCATCAGTTATTCCAGGAAATGATGTATTTCGCCGTATGAGTTGTGAGATGGCTTAGTAAATTCTTATGTGTTGAGGTTTCGCGTTGCGATGGTGTTATGTGAGCAGGATGGCTCTTGAGATTTAGATCTTGTATCGCACCTCAGTTGTGCTTGAGTTTTGTAGCCAATAGTGCTACGTGTTTTCTCGGGGATGGTATTATGCACTTAGCGTGCTTACGATCGAAATTCGATATTTTTATTGTAATGAGCAGATTTAGCTCGAAGTGCAATCTCCTTATGTGATATATATGTGTGGATCGGGTGGCATGCCTCCATGGATATGTTATTTAGATCGGGTTGTGCACCGCAACAGCGTGATGTCAAGTCTGGTCCTCTATATGTTATTTTCTTTGTGTGTTTCGCTTCCTGTTTTCTAAGGAAAGTCCGTAGTAGTGTGGGAGTTAGGTAATTACTTCTAGAGTTTTATTGGTGGCCTATTGGCACATTGTGGCGTCACATGAGACTTGTGATCGCATTTGGAGTGGCTTATTGCCTGAGCAGTTCGTACTGGGTAAGATGAGATTGTGTGATTTAGGATCAGTGCAATCTGAATATATGAAGTATATTAAGGAGCGAAGATCGTTATTTGGTTCAGAATATGGTAATGTTTCTTGTCAAAAGTATAGACTCAATGATTGGTTGACTCGGCAGTCGATTATGAATTTCGGCATCTCATCCGTCGTGGCGGTATTGTAATAGTTAGAGTAAGACCTATGTAGGTCATGAGGTGCAATGGGAGCATCGGATTCGTGGAATTTCGATTAATTCAAACAGAAATGTTATTGTGGTCCTATGAGTAAAGTGATGCAAAGTGTGAGTTCAGCAGAGTTATGCAGTCATGTTTGAGTACACCGTATAGTGATTGATACGGTGATTGTATGTTGGAAACAGGCTTGGCATAGAATTTTGGATGTTGTAATTGGGCTCTAAAGATTATTTGCTTGAATAAAGGGGAGTATCTTCAGAACTTATCGAGCTAATATTCTCAACTAAGTTGTGGTAGCACGTGAAGGTGTATGAGCTGCTAAACAATGATTTCATACTACTCCAGTATAGTTCTCAGCACGTTCGAGGACGAACGTATGTTTACGTGGGAGAGAATGTAACGACCCGACCGGTCGTTTTGAGCCCTAGCGCGTCGTTCAGCAGTCTGAGGCCATGAGCAGCTTCATTTCAGGTATTGTGACTTGTTCGCATGGTCAGAATTTAAATTCAGGAAGATCAGAGTTAAGTTTAAATGTAAATTCTCATTTGAGAAGCTTAAAGTTGAAAGAATGAACTAGGATTGGAATTTTGAGTAGACAACCTCGGAATTAGGATCTGAAGGTTCCAGCAGGTTAGTATGATGATTTCGGACTTGGGCGTATGCCCGGATTGGGTTTTGGATAACCCGGGAGCGTTTTGGCGCCTATTGTGAAAGTTAGCATTTTAGAAGGAATTTCTTAAGTTTGGCTTGAAGTGCTTTTCAGTGTTATCGATGTCCGTTTGGGATTCCGAGTTTGGGAATAGCTCCGTATGGTGATTCTAGAGTTGGGAGCGCGATCGGAAGTGAATTCGGAGGTCCGTAGGTCATTTTGAAGCGAGTTGGCTAAAGATAGAAATTTGAAGGTTTTAGGAAGTTTGACCGGAGGTTGACTTTTTGATATCGGGGTCGGAATCCAATTCCGGAAGTTGGAGTGGGTACGCAATGTCAAATGTGACTTATGTGCAAAATTTGAGGTCGATCGGATGTGATTTGATAGGCTTAAACATAGAAAATAGAAGTTGGAAAGTTCAAAGTTCATAAATCTCGAATCGGGGTGTAATTCATGGTTTTAGCATTGTTTGTTATGATTTAAGGCCCCGAGCAAGTCCGTAATGTGTTTTGGGACTGGTTGGTATGATTGGTTGGGGTCCCGGGGGCCTCGGGTGTATTCCGGGTGGCTAACGGATCGATTCCGGAGTTTGAAGGAGCGCTGAAGCTGCTGCTTCTGGTATTTTCGCTTCTGCGGAAATACCAGAGCGCAGAAGCGGTATCGCGTGTCAAAGGGGGGACCGCAGAACCATTTTTTGTTGGAACTGCAGGGATCCGTAGATGCGGTTGGATTTCCGCAGAAGCGGACCGCACCTGCGATGTGGATTACCGCGGAAGCGGAAGGCCTGGATGTGGATGGGAGCCGCAGAAGCGGCAAGGTATTCGCAGAAGCGAAAACGACTGAAGGCAGAGACTTGTTTTAAATCGGGGTTTTGGTTCATTTCACCCATTTCTCATGGCTTGGGGGCAATTTTTGGAGAGCTTCAAAGAGGGATTTCGTCATCTATGTTAAGGTAAGTTATCCCCACCACTCTTGAGTTGAATATATCAATTATATATGGCTTAAAGCATGGAAATTAGAGTAAATATTGAGGTTTTGGTTGAAAACCTAAAAAATTATAATCTTGGATTTTGATTACGATTTTGAGTATGGAATTAAGAGAAAATTATATATTCGAGTCCCTAAGGTTATGGGTAACTTTATCTTCGAAAAGTTTTGGATTCCGGGCACGTGGGCCTGAAGGCATTTTTGTCAACTTTTCGTTCGGGGTTAGGAACTGTTATAAATTAGGTTGTAAAGTATAATTGAGCATATATTAATGGATTTATATGATCGTTGGCTAGTTTTGGAGCATTGTGCGTTGGTGCAAGTCTTCGGAAGAATGTAGAATGTCGATTTTGAGTCTTCGGAGCGAGGTGAGTCTCCTTTCTAATCTTGTGAGGGGGAATTTACCCCATAGGTGAAATAATCGGTTATGTGCTCCTATATGTGGGGGCTACGTACGCACGAGGTGACGAGAGTCCGTGCGTAGCTACTATTATGCTATTGTCCGGGTAGTTAGGGCCCATCAGCATGTTATAATTGGATTAATTATGAACCCATTGATGACTTGAATTGTTTAAATCACTTTTGATTAGTAAACGAATTTAAAAAGAGATTAAACATCATTTCCTGAATTGTTAAACAGAGAATTGGCTTATTTGGTTAATTATTCCTCGATAAAATTCTAATTGGCTATCTGACCATGTATCTTACGTGTACCCGCGTCGCATGGATGACTCGCGAGCGGGGTAATAAATCACATTAGATTAGTAAATGGATTTGTAAAAAAAAAAAGACTTAAGCTTCGTTTTCTCAAAATTATTAAAGAGAATTGGCCTTTCTTGGATAATTGCTCCATGTTGACTCCTTGACTGATTGTCTCTGTATGTGTGTTTATTTTGGAACGGGCCGAACGCCTCGGTAGATTAATAGATGCATCTATAGGCGCGTTGTCGGCCCTCGGCAAGTGCACATTTATTTTTGTTGGATCGGGCCGTTACCTCGGTATGATTTGCGCATTCTTGTATTGCTGCCTGGACTTAATTAAGTTGTTACATGCCTCACTATGGCTCGAGATCATTTTGTTAATAATGAAAAGAAATCGTGGAAATTTCCTATGGAACAATTATGTGCTTATTTGTTTCCTCTATATGGATTAACATCATGTCTAAAAATATAAATCCACCATTTAATATGTATATTGAGGATAAATAATCAGTGGACTATTAAAGAGTGTCAGAGTTGACCATCTCGTCTCTGCCCCTTCGGGATTAGGCGGGACACTCACTGAGTACACGTTGATTACGTACTTATACTACACTTCTGTGCATTTTTGTTGCACAGGTATATATACCTCTAGCAGCCAATTGGGCGTAGCAGCATGGATGACGTTGGGGCTAGGTGAGCTGCATTGTTCGAGGCGACCCGCAGCTAGTGTAGTTCCTTTCAGTATTTTGTATCTTATTCCCTATCCACTGTATTTCGGATAGGTATTGTATTTTATTTTCCATATCGATAGTTGCTCATGCACTTGTGACACCGGGTTTCTGGGATGGCTTCAAAGGAATTGTACTAACCATTTATTGTTTAATTTGAATCAAAGTAATGATTATTTTTAATTATGAAAAATGGAAGGAGAAATCTTGGATTTTCAAAAGTATTAAAAGAGGATTAATTGATAATTTAGTTGGCTTGCCTGACAGAGGTGTCCGGCGCCACCACGATCCTTAGTGAATTTTGGTCGTGACATTTTCCCCAGAGTTGGTGTACATGACAGTGATATCATCCGAGGACCAGGTCCACTTAAGAGATTTCTCAGGATCACTTTTTACTTTCCCTAGTTATTCCTGAAGCTGTTTATTTTTCTCAAGTTCAATACACAAACTAGTATTTACCAGGTTTAACTCATTTTCAAGTTTAATGTGTGCTTCACTTGCAACTTCCTTTCCCTTTGATAAAGTTTCCAGGACTATTTGTGATTTTAAAATCCTCAATTGTTTCTTTCAAGTCTACTACCACCACTTCTAAGTCATCTCTTTCTTGCTCAATTATAGCAACTTTCTCAATCAAGGTTTCCTTCACTTTACTTGCACACTCAATGGTTTCTTTTAAGTCTACCACAACCACCTTTAAATCATCTCATTCATGTTCTGTACTATCCAATTTTTTCTTCTAAGGCATTCTTTTCTTTTTTTAGGTTCTCTATTGTTTCTTTAAAATCGACTATAACGACTACTAAGTCATCTATGGTTTGTTCAGATTCCCCTAGTTCCATAGTTAAAATATCTTTATCATTGATAAGACTATAGTAAGCATCAATTAGCATATTTGTTAATGACATAAGCTTTTTAGGAGAGTAAGATTTCAAATTTCTCTAAATATCTAGAAAGTTTACCTCATCGTCGTCGTCATCTTCATCGTCATAAGATTGAGCCATTTGAGCAAATATTGAATCATATTCAGTTGTTTCATTTTCCACTACCATCATTGAACTGCCATCATGGTTGTCTTCCTCTTCAAATTCACTGGAGGAGTATTCCCCTGCAGCAAGAGCTTGCTTTACAATATTGTCAGCATCATTCTCCCTACTTAAGCGTTTGTCAAGAACCTGGTTCCTCTTTGCTGCTTTATCAAAGTTGCTATTATACTGATCTTGCTTTAGGAGAGGGCAATCCTTGATGAAGTGTCCTGGCTTGCCACATTGATGTCAAAGGTCATAATTTCTGGGCTTGCTAGAGCTACCCATTTATGGAATGCCTTCATTTCTGCGAACCATCTTCTCGAACCTTTTTGTCAAGTAAGCCATGTACCTGTCTTCACCACTTTAGTCATTGTTGTCCGTATTGAGGACCAAGTTCTTCTCTCTCTTGGGCTCTATTCTTTCATTGTCCTTCTTTTTCTTCTTCTTTATCCCGTAGGTTTTCAAGTTTCCAACAAGTTTATCCATGGTCAGTGGCATTAACTTTTCTTTCCCAAGAATTTGGCAGTACACTAAGAATTTTTCTAACAAGCTTGTCTCATAGAATACTTTGACCAAGAGAATGAAGCTCATTCATGATGGAGGTGAATCGAGTATGCATATCGTGGATGGATTCATCATCTTTCATTTTGAAGAGCTCATATTTTGTTGTGAGCATATCAATCTTGGATTGCTTCACCTGAGCTGTTCCCTCTTGAGCTGTCTGAAGAGCCTCCCAGATCTCTTTTGCTGATTGACAAGCTGATATCATGTTATATTTATCAGGACCAACACCATACATAAGAATTTCTTTGCTCAAAAATTCTTTTCAATGGCCTTTCTATCAGCGTCATTGAATTCTTTCCTTGTCTTGGGAATGGCTACAGCTAGATCACCCCAAAGTTCTGTAATGAGCCAAACGGTCGTTTTGAGCTTTGATACGTCATTCAGTAGTTTGAGGTCATGAGCAGCTTTATTTTAGGTATTATTACTTGCGCGCACGGTCGACATGGAAATTCCAAGAAGTACGGAGTTAATTTGAAAAGAAAATCCTCATTTCGGAAGCTTTTAGATGAAACAATTGACTAAGATTGGATTTTTAAGTAAACAACCTCGGAATCAGGATTCGAAGGTCCCAACAGGTTCATAAGATAATTTCGGCTTTGGGCATATGTCCAGATTGATTTTTGGAAGACCCGAGAATATTTCGGCACCTATTGTGGAAGTTAGCATTTTAGAGGAATTCCATAAGCTTGGGTTGAAGTGCATTTTAGGGTTATCAATGTCCGTTTGGGATCCCGGTCTGGGAATAGCTCTGTATGGTGATTCTGGTGTTAGCAGTGAGATCTGAAGTGTATTCGGAGGTCCGTGGATCATTTTGGAGTCAGTTGACTGAAGATAGGAATTTGGAAGTTTTTTGAGAAGTTTGATCGGAAGTGGTCTTTTTGATATCGGGGTCGTATTTCCAATTCCGGAAGTTGGAGTAGGCCTGTAATGTCAAATATAACTTGTGTACAAAAGTTGAGGTCAATCGAACGTAATTTGATAGGATCCGGCATCGAATGAAGAACTTTAAAATTCTAAAGTTCATTAAGCTTGGATTGGAGGTCGATTCATGATTTTAGCATTGTTTGATATGATTTGAGGCCTCGAGCAAGACCGTAATGTGTTTTGGGATTGGTTGGGGTCCTAGGGGCCTCGGGTGAATTTCGGATTGTTAACGGATAGAATTGGAATTTGGAAGAAGAGCTGAAGTTGCTACTTGCTGGTGTAACCACACCTGTGATACTTGGGCTGCAGGTGCGCAGACATAGAATCTACCCTTGTGTCACAGAAGCGGAAATGGGCTAGCTGAGCAGGGACCGCAAATGCGGTCAGTTTTGTTGCAGAAGCGAGGCCATACCTGCAAAAAGAGAAGCACATATGCGGATCTTGAGGGCTTGAGGAAGACCGCAGAAGCGGAGGGTATGACGCACCCTCAGAACCGGTCAAGTGACCGCAGGTGCGGATATGCTGGAGGCAGAGGGATTATTTTTAATCGGGGGTTGGGTTCATTTCAACCCCATTTCTTCCATTGGAGCCGATGTTGGAGCAACTTTGGGGTGCCATTTTCACCACGAAGCATAAGGTTAGTAATTTATGCTAGTTTTGAGTTAAATACATGATTTAGATATGCATTTGAACATGGAAATTAGTGGAAAACTTGTGGTTTGAGGGAAAACCTAGAAACTTAGTATTCCTGGATTTTTACCATGATTTTGAGTATGAAAGTGAGATTAAATTATATATTTGAGTTCATGAGGTTATGGGTAAATTTTATCTTCAAAAAATTTCGGAATTCAAGTGCGTGGGCTCGAGGACGTTTTGTCAACTTTTCGATCCGGGTTAGGAATCATTACAAATGATATTATTATGAGTAATTAAACATATAAAAATGGAGTTGCATAATTATTAACTAGTTTTGGAGCATTGTGCATCAATATGAGTCTTCAGAAGGGCGTGGAATGCCGGTTGTGGAACTTCGGAGTGAGGTGAGTCTCCTTTCTAACCTTGTAAGAGGGAATTGTCCCCATAGGTGAGTTAATTGGTTATGTGCTCCTATTTGTAGGGGCTACATAAGCACTAGGTGACAAGAGTCCATGCGTAGCTACTATTATGTTTTAGTCTGGGTAGTCTTAGACCCAAAAGCATGTTGTACTTGGAATATTTACAATTTTATTGACAGTTTGAATTGCTTAAATCACATCAAATTAGTAAACGAATTTCTAAAAAGATTAAACTTCATTTTCTTGAATTATTGAAAAGGAATTGGATTTTCTTTGGATAATTGTTCCCTGATGAATTCTTTATTGACTGGTTGTTGTGTTTATTTATATTTGATAGCATCACATGTATGATTCACCAACGGGGTAATAGATTCATATATGGTTCGCGTCATTCGACCCTCTGGCAGTGCACAGTTTAAATATTGTTGGATCGGGTCGTACGTCCTCGTCATGATTTGTGCATGCTAGTATTGCTTGCCTTGAAATTTATTAAAGTTGATATTGACTCTTCCCGGCTTAAGAATATATGTATAAATGATGAAAAAGAAAATTTTGGGAATTTCACATAAAAGAAAGAATTTTTTACATGTTTCGCTCTTTGAATTACAATCGTGTTTATATAAATCGTCGATTTATTATATTATGGACGTATCATTATTGGACCACTAGTAAGTGTCTAACTCGACCCCTCGTCTCTACTTCTTTGAGATTATACGGGATACTCACTGGGTATACGTTATTTTTGTACTCATATACACTTTATCGAGATGACCCGCAACCAGTAGAGTCTCCTTCTGAGTATTGTGTTGTATTTTCATTTCTGTCTACTTTGTATTCCGGACAGTTACTATATTTTATTGCATTCCCTAGTAAATACTGATGCACTTGTGACACCGGGTTTTAGGATTATTATGGGGTATTTTGTATGAACTTCTTAACATTTATATTTAATTTGAAATGAGTATCTCTTACTAGTAAAAATTGAAGGAAAATCAAAGTTTTCACAATTATTTAAATGAGAATTTAAATAAGTAATTATGGTTGGCTTTCCTGATAGTGGTGTCCGGCGCCATCACAACTCATGCCCCATGGTGGATTTTGGGTCGCGACAATATGGTATCAGAGCACTAGGTTCACTTAGGTCTCACGCGTCATGAGCAAGTCTAGTAGAGTCTTGCGGATCGGTATAGAGATGTTTGTACTTATCTTCGAGACGCTACAAGGTTGTTAGGAGCACTTCCCTTCCTTATTCCTCATCATGCGATTTAATTCCTTTAAGGCTTATGCCTTTGCTCATTTCCTACTCAATCTTATGCAATGTGAAGTGCTTGCTATATCAATCGAGAATTGAGAAATTATAATGGTACTACAAATAGGGTGCGGGATGTTCCTCCCTACGTATTTTATTGGGCTATTGTCGTCGCCTTGCGGAAGGGTATTATGTCATTTCAGCCCAGTACCGGTACTTCTGAGAGATCTGAGGCTAGGCACAAGTTGCCATGATACTTATGAACGATTATCGCACGGTATTGATGTGATGGTAGGATGCTTGCCTACATGTCGGGGGAGTGAAGGACTCGAAGGCAGGTTTATTCAGTACATGATTTAGAGATTCGGCATTTTATTCTCGGCAGGGGAAAAGCAGTCGGGCTAAGAATGTCCAGATTTGAGTTGATAGAGTAACGAGGCTTGGTATGTGCGAGCATGGTAGATTTTCATCTATGATGAGGTGTCGTTGTTGTTGTTGAATATACTGAGTTTGTCAGTGTTAAGACCTTCTACAATTTGCCTTTGGGGTAGGATATTATAAGATAGTGTTGGAAAAGCTACTGTTAGAGATCGCAGGGTGCGGTTGTTCAGGATTGAATGTGTATTTCTAATATTGACGGCTCGATAATGATGATCTTAAGAAAGGTTTAAAAGTGAGTAGCAGTCTATTGGTTCAAGTGCTACCGAGATAGATTTTGATCTAAGGACTTGCTAAGTAGCAGAACACGAGTAAGGACGTGTAGGAAGTGTCATACGATAGTTAAACTTCCAGAAGGCCAGGTTTAAGAAGTGGAGGTTGAATAGTTTCTTAAAGAAGTGAGTCTGCCCAAAGTGGGAGAGTGGTAGAGTAGTATGTGGATTCAGTGGCTGGGTGTACGAACTTAATTTGAAATATCGGCTATTATTCGGCGGGAGATTTGATATGACGAAAATGAGTTGCTTGATATGAAGAAGGATACAACATAACTTTGAATTAGAGGATATTGTCCCACATTCAGTTGATATCCATGAGGAGTGAATGGACTTGTGCAGCTGGTGAATGAGCACGGGCTCAGGTGGGTTATTTCCTATGAGCAGGTCGGTGGTCGCGTGGTTGGCGAAGCTTCTACGAAGGATTTTACTGGCTATCCAATAAGAGGTCGAACATGTGAATGTGGTTAATGATTCAGAGTATTCATAAATGGTTTTCAGAAAGATTTCAAGGAGCTTGGCGGGTTGGTTATGCTAGATCATGGCAACAATGAAGAAAGGATCTTGTTGTATTCTAAAGTGGCGTAATGGTGGATTCAAGCCAAGTGGGAGAGTCTCACCGCCTACAATTGGGTTGTATGATTATCTTGTTGTGAGGTTTCGAGTTATCGATGTATTGGTAAGTTATTTCGGCTAAGGAAAAAGAACATCAATAGTAATTTGAGCAAAGGAATTGAAGAATGTGTTCTATAATTGGCATCATCGATTCATGTTCAGGATTTAGGAAGACTCAGGAGTTGTGCTTCACGTAGAAGTCGATTACAAGGAAGGTATGAAGTGGTTCATGGATTCGAGACAGCATGGTCTCGTGTTACAAGGCCACTCGGGTTGAGTGCGAATGTTGGTGAATTGGTGAATTAAGGGTAAATTGGAAGAGGTTGGATTGCTTAGCCATGGTTGAATTGGCATATTGGTGACATCGATCAGTTCCTTTAGTGTGATTAAGTTATCTAGTGATTTGTGATGGTACGTGTGAGGTTTGTTGGCCACCGTAATTGATTTTATTTGGAAGTATTCAAATATTATGGCATGTGATGTGGAGGCGGATCTCGGAAGGGTTGTGGTGGTTTAGGCCACTAATTGGAGATTTGAAGGTTCTACGGTTATGAGAATTCACTCGTGTATTTCTATGGTTCTCTTGTAATGAGTTAAGTAAAAAGTTTCTATGTGAGGAAGTGTTTACCATGTTAGTGGTTCAGGAGTCGCGATGAAATTCTTGTACTATTGTATGCTAGCTTGTTAGGTGCAGTGAGCGATATGGAATTTGAAAGTGAGGCTCAAGGTTGCGACTTGGTGTTGACAGGAAGGTCACAAGCTCGGATGAGCAAGAAAGGGATTCGAATGTTTAGAGTAAGCTGGCATTGTCTTTAACATCACCTGAGATCGGTGTTTTGCCAAAGAGGCTTTGCATCCTGGTTATGGATTTTTGATTGCTTTTTAGCATTTGTGCGGCAGGTGTATAGATGTGCAGACTTGTTATTTATTGCAGATGGTCGTGGGAGCATGTCCCCTCGGGAAGATTGTATAACTGTGGCATGTAGTCACTTGATTGATTGAAGAATGAAGCCAAGTATGAAGATTATGGTGATATTGTTAATTTGAGAATTTATGCCTGGAGGGCACCTGGTTTATTGGGTTCTGGACTGAGGAAGATTACTTCGGTTATGACGGTAGTTCTTGTGTGTTATGGGAAAAGGGGTTATTATGGACCTAGAAAAGATTATTAGCCTAGTTCGGTACGATCAGCATCGGCTTGAGGTAGGTGAATGGATTTAATATAAACGTGGACTCTATATTAGGCTGAATGTGTTCATTTCAGCATAGCTACCCTTATGGAGGAGTATTCATACATTGGGCGTTAATTCATCGTCGGCTATTTCGTGTAATGCTATATTGTACCGTTTGAGTTGTGAAATGGCTTGGTAAATTTCTTATGTATTGAGGTTCCACATAGCGATAGTGTTATGTGAGCATGATATCTCTTTAGTTTCACAACATATATCGCACCTCTGTTGTGCTTGAGTTTGTTAGCTTATGGCTGCACGTAGCGTGCTTGTGAATGATATTCGGTATTGTGTTATAATAAGCAATTTAGCTTGACGTGTACCCCTTTATGTGAATTTTATGTTGGATTGAGTGGCATGCCGCCATGGGTATATTTTTCGGATGGAGTTACACGCCACAACAGTGTGATGATAATTATAGTCCCTCATATAGTCTATTCTGTGTGGTTTGTTCCCCATTTTCTGAGGGAAGTTCATATTAGTCGTGCGAGTAGAGTAGCCCCTCCCAAAACTCGTCCTTCTTATGTATCGCATTTGAGTTGGTAGCCTATTGGCATATTGTTGCATCATATGAGACTTTTGTTCATGTCTGGGGTGGCTTGTTATCTGAGCAGTTCGTACTAGGTAAGACAAGGTTATTGGGTATAGGATCAGTGCAATAGGATTGTATGAAGTATATTAAAGAGCAAGATCATTATTTGGGTTCAGAATGAGGTAATGTTCTTGTCATGAGTGTGTAGCCTCAATGATTTGTTGACTTGGCAATTGGTTATAGATTTCTATGTGTCTCCTCTCTCGTGGCAGTATTGTAAGTTGGAACAAGACTTAAACGTATCATGAGGTGAATTTTGAGTATCAGATTCAGGGAAGTCGGCTATTATGGTAAGAGAATTCCATTAAAGTCTTGTGAATGATGTGGTGCATAGTGTGAATTCAGCAAAAGTATGCAATCTTGTATCGGTGCATCATGTGGTGATTTATACAATGTTCTTATAATGGGAGCAGGCCTGGCAGAGAATTTCGGATGTTGAAACTGGGCTCTAAGGCTCATTTGTTTGAATAAAAGAGAATATCTTCAGATTTGCTCGAGCTAATATGCTCAACTGAGTTGTGGTAGCACGGGTAGGTGCGCAAGGCATTTAAGTGTGATTTCAGACAACTCCAACGCAGTTCATAGCATGTTCGAGGATGAATGTATGTATAAGTGGGAGAGAATGTAATGACCCGACCGATCATTTTGAGCTTTGGTGTGTCATTCAGCAGTTTGAGGCAATGAGAAGCTTCATTTCAGGTATTATGATTTGTGCAATTGGTCGGAATGGAATTCCGGGAAGCACGGAGTTGATTTGGAAATAAAATCCTCATTTCGGAAGCTTTAAGTTGCAAGAATTTACTGAGATTGGATTTTTGAGTAAACAACCTCGGAATCAGGATTCGAAGATTCCAGCAGGTATGTATGATGATTTCGGACTTGGGTATATGTCCGTATCAGGTTTTGGAAGACCCTGGAACATTTCGGCACCTATTGTGGAAGTTAACATTTTAGAGGAATTCCATAAGCTTGGGTTGAAGTGCATTTCAGGGTTATCAATGTCTGTTTGGGATCCCGAGTATGGGAATAGATCCGTATGGTGATTCTGGTGTTGGGAGCGTGATCAGAAGTGAATTCGGAGGTCCGTGGGTCATTTTGAGGTTAGTTGGCTGAAGATAGAAATTTGGAAGGTTTTTGAGAAGTTTGACCGGAAGTGAAATTTTTAATATCGGGGTCAGATTTCGATTTTGGAAGTTGGAGTAGGTCTGTAATGTCAAATATGACTTGTGTGCAAAATTTGAGGCCAATCTGGCGTGATTTGATAGGTTTCGACATCAATTGAAGAAGTTTAAAATTCTAAAGTTCATTAAGCTTGGATTGGAGTTCGATTCATGATTTTAGAGTTATTTGATATGATTTGAGGCCTCAAGCAAGTTCATAATGTGTTTTGGGACTGGTTGGTATGATTGTTTGAGGTCCCGGGGGTCTCGGGTGAATTCCGGATGGTTAACATATCGAATTAGAATTTGGAAGAAGAGCTGAAGCTGCTTCCTGCGGGTGTAACCGCACCTGCGAGACTTGGGTCGTAGGTGTGGAGACGCAGAAGCGGCCCTTGTGTCACAGAAGTGGAAATGAGCTGGCTGGGTAAGGACCACAGAAGCGATCAGTTTTACCGCAGATGCGGGGCCGCACCTGCAGAAGGAGAGGCGCAGATGCGGATGTTGAGAGCTTGAGGAGGACCATAGAAGCGGAGGGTAAGACGCACCCGTAGAACCGGTCAAGTGACCGCAGGTGCGGATATGCTGGATGCAGAGGGATTATTTTTAATCGGGGGTTGGGTTCATTTCAACCACATTTCTTCCATTGAAGCCGATGTTGGAGCAACTTTGAGCTGTCATTTACACCACCAAGCATGATATAAGTAATTTATGCTAGTTTTGAGTTAAATACATGATTTAGATATGGATTTGAACATGAAAATTAGTGGAAAACTTGGGGTTTAAGGGAAAAACCTAGAAACTTAGTATTCTTGAATTTTGACTATGATTTTGGGTATGAAATTGAGATTAAATTGTATATTTGAGTTCGTGAGGTTATGGGTAAACTTTATCTTTGAAAAATTTCGGAATCAGGGCGCGTCAGCCCGAGGATGTTTTGTCAACTTTTCGATCGAGGTTAGGAATGGTTACAAATGGGATTATTATGAGTAATTAAATAAATATATATATATATATATATATATTGCATAATTATTGGCTAGTTTTGGAGCGTTGTGCATCAATTTGAGTCTTCGGAAGGGCGTGGAATGCCCGTTGTGGAACTTCGGAGTGAGGTGAGTCTCCTTTCTAACCTTGTAAGAGTGAATTGTCCCCATAGGTGAGTTAATTGGTTATGTGCTCCTATTTGTGGGGGATATGTACGCATGTGGTTACGATAGTCCGTGCATAGCTACTATTATGTTTAAATCGGGGTAGTCTAGGACCCAAAAGCATGTTGTACTTGGAATATTTGTAATCTTATAGACAGTTTGAATTGCTTAAATCACATCGAATTTGTAAACGAATTTCTAAAAAGATTAAACTTCATTTTCTTGAATTGTTGAAAGGGAATTGGCTTTTCTTTGGATAATTATTCCCTCATGAATTCTTGATTGACTGATTGTTGTGTTTATTTATATTTAACTGCGTCGCATGTATGATTCACGAGCGGGGTAATAGATGCATATATGGTTCGCGCCATTCGACCCTCTGGCAGTGCACAGTTCAAATATTATTGGATTGGGTCGTACGTCCTCGGCATAATTTGTGCATGCTTGTATTGCTTGCCTTGAAATTTATTGAAGTTGATATTGCCTCTTCCCGACTTGAGAATATATTTATAAATGATGAAAAAGGAAATTTTGGGAATTTCACATAAAAGAAAGAATTGTTTACATGTTTCACTCTATTGATTTATAATCTTGTTTATATAAATCCTCTATTTATTATATTATGGACATATCATTATTGGACCGCTAGTAAGTATCTAACTCGACCTCTCGTCTCTACTTCTTCGAGATTAGACGGGATATTTACTTGGTATGCATTGTTTTCTCACTCGTACTATACTTGCTGTGCATTTTTGTTCCACAGGTTCATGTGTGGCCTGTGGATTAGTGGAATAGCGGCATGGTTGATACGAAGGCTAGGTGAGCTACATTTTATCGAGACGACCCGCAGCCAGCAGAGTCTCCTTCTGAGTATTGTGGTGTATTTTCATTTCTGTCCACTTTGTATTCCGGACAGTTACAGCATTTTATTGCATTCCATAATAAATGCTCATGCACTTGTGACACCCGCTCCTGGGATGATTATGGAGTATTTTCTATGAACTTCTTGACATTTATATTTAATTTGAAATGAGTATCTCTTACTAGTAAAAATTGAAGGAAAATCAGAGTTTTCACAATAATTTAAATGATAATTTTAATTAAGTAATTATGGTTGGCTTGCCTGGCAGTGGTGTCCGGCGCCATCACGACCCATGGTGGATTTTGGGTCGTGACAAGTTCTTTGTAGGGACAAAAGGTCCATCACATATTACATCCCATAACCCAAAGTCTTCAGCCATGATGAAGTCATGCATCCTAGTTTTCCACCACTCATAGTATTGACCATTGAACCTAGGAGGTTTGTACGTAGACTGGCCTTATTCGAAGTTTGGATGAGCAGTCATGAGGATCCTTTCTAGGTATTAACATGATAAAAAGAACCCGCTCTGATACCAATTGATAGAATATATGGGTCCACCAACTTCTATAGAGAACCGGGTTCTCTATCATGTTCGAGAGTTACGCGCACACACACAGAGAATAGAAGTTAAATGATATGAGAAATTTTATGTGAAAAATTCCCAGCTCAACGGGATTAAAAACCACGGCCTTGCCTTGTAGGATTTAAACTTCACTACTGAGCAACTTTCAGATTACAACCTATGCAATCTAGAAATTAAACTCTTATCCCTCACTAACTTATAATACATCTATTACAAGCCACTTTGCAATAACTCTATTACAAAGACATTAAAACTTGACTAACTCTAGCTAAGACTTAAACACGCAAGTTTAAGGGTTACAAAGATGTTCTATAAAGTGCTTCAATATAAGTTGGATAGGAATTACAATTTGAAGAGCTATTACAAAGTTATAACTCAACTAAGGACACACAATTACTCGATGTAACGACCCGGATTCATCCCACCATCGAGCGTCGTTATGGCGCCTACTAACGTAGCTAGGCCAGCCAAACAATACAACATTTCTTTATCCGCCCTCAACAACATATTATTCTATAATAATTAAATAAGTGCGGAAGACTTTAGTTTTAATAAAAACGATATAAAAATGTGAAAGTTTCAAATATACACCTCTACCCAGTATCTAGTGTCACTACTCACAGACTACTAAAGAGTACTAAAAACATTAGTCTAAAAGAAAATACACAAGAGTCTGTCTCGATACAAGTAAACAAACTGAAGTGACATGGATGAGACTCTGAGCCCGCGGACGTCGGCTAAGCTACCTGAGAGTCTCTGGATGGAAGGTCGGCTCCCGGTTTAGATCTGTTGCGGCGGTCCGTAAGCTGCCTCCTGATCTGTGCACAAAAAAGGCACAGAAGTGTAGCATCAGCACAACCGACCCCATGTGCTGGTAAGTGTCTGGCCTAACCCCGGCGAAGTAGTGACGAGGCTAGACAGGACTTACCACAATTAACCCGTGCAATTACAATATACAAGTGCGAGAAAAACAGTAATAAAATAATACAAAGTAAGGCTGGGAGGGGACATGCTATCGGGGAATGCTATATAAAATGGAACATCAGAAACAAACAGCAGGTCTACATCGGGTTTCATGATACATATATGTATATTTATAGTGGACGGTGCGCCACACGATCCCATAATGTATAATTCATAAGTGGTCGGCGTGCCACACGATCCCATAATATAATTCATAAGTGGTCGGCGTACCACACGATCCCATAATATAATTCATAACACAGATAATCTCTCCAAAGGAGGTCCCATTAGGGAAAAACATCACCATAACAGTTAAACCCACAGCTAACAACCCAACTATCCCAGCAAGGGAGAATTCAATTGTATCAGTCTACTCGTCCCGGCAAGGGAATCATTGCTTCACAAACTCTTTTAGTTCATTTCGTTCTTATCCAACACCTTACATGGAAGTTATCAATTTAACAAGACAGTTGTGTCATATCCTTCGAATTAAAAGCATTTACGACTCACGGTCATGCTAGACACCGGTGTATAGATACTCGTCACCATGCCTATACACCGTACTCGATCATTTAGCAAATAGCAATCAAAACACTCTAATCCTATTCCCTCAAGCCAAAGTTAGATCAAACACTTACCTCAAATGCTCCAAAAGTCCACTCAAGCCTCTAGAATAGCTTTACCCCTCAAATTTGCCACAAAACCGCTCGAATCTAGTCATAAATTACTCAAATGTATCAACAAATGCTAGTTAAATAAACTCGAATGCATAAAAACGAATTTCCTAAAGTTTTCCTCAAAAATTTCCAAAATGCCCCCGGCCCACGTGGTCAAAACCCGAGGTTCGAACCAAAACCCGGTTACCCATTCCCCCATAATTCCAATTATATGATTTGTTTTGGAATCGGACCCTAAATTGAGGTCCAAAACCCCCAAATTTAGGAACCCTAGTTCTACCCTAAACTCCCAAATTCCCCATTAAAAACCTTGTTTTGAAGTTGAAATTGTGTTTAAATATGTTAAGCAGTAAAGAAAATATGGTAAAAATCACTTACCAATCGTTTTGGAGAAGAAGAATTCTTTGGAAAATCGCCTCTTATGTTCTGGTTTTTTTTTTGAAAAAGTGTAAAATAGCTGAAAATCTCGGGTTTTATATAGTTTACTGGAGGCTGGCGCGGACCGCACAAAAATGCCATGCGGCCGCGCTGAAAAGGGAAGAAAAAACTGCTCTCTGAACCTACCCAGCACGGACCGCACTGTCTTGGTACGCGGCCGCGCTGGTCAAACTCAACCCAACGCCTTCTCTGAACCTGGCCACGCGGACCGCATAGAAATGCATTGCGGCCGCGTGGCTTCCAACGCGGACTGCACTGTTTTGGTACGCGGCCGCACTGGCTGAGCCTAAACCAATGCCTTTCTGAACTCGTCCACGCGGACCGTGCAGAAATGCATCGCGGCCGTGTGGGACCTGATGCACTGCAACATCTGATATTTTTAAGCCTAAGGCCTCCCGGGACCTACTCAAAACCCACCCGAGCCCTCGGGGCTCCAAACCAAACATACACATAACTCCGAAAATATCCTACGGACTTGCTCGCGCGATCAAATCGCCAAAATAACATCATTTACATATAATCGAGCCTCAAAGCTCATGATTTTCATTTCAAAACTCATAAACTTTCCAACTTGGAACTTATAGTCCGAAATACGTCAAACGACGTCCGGTTTCAACCAAACATTATAGGAAGCGCTTAAACAATATATAAGACTTGTACCGGGCGACGGAACCAAAATACAAGCCCGATACCATAGTCTTTTAATAAATTTTCATTTTCATTTTCCTTAATAATTTCATAAAAACAATCTAACAGAAAAATTCTTTTACTCAGGTTCTAGACCTCTGATTTCGACTCCGGGCACATGCCCGAGTCCCATATTTTTCTACGGACCTTTCGGGACCGTCCAATCTTGGGTCCGGGTCCGTTTACCAAAAATGTTGACCAAAGTCAACTATAATCATATTAATATCAAAATTCTTCAAATTTTTCATAGAATTAACATATTCCAACACAGAAATTTTCCGGCTACGCGCCCGGACTGCGCATGCAACTCGAGGAAATATAAAATGAGGTTTTGAAGGCCTCGGAAGTGCGGAAAAATGGAGAAATACGGTGATGACCCTTTAGGTCGTCACATTCTCCACCTCTAAAACAAACGTTCGTCCTCGAACGGACAAAAGAAAAAAAAATACCTGAGTCAGGAAATAGATGAGGGTAACGGCTCCGCATATCAGACTCGGACTCCCAGGTCGATGCCTCAGGAGGCTGACCTCTGCACTGAACTCGCACAGAAGGGAAACTCTTCGACCTCAACTATCTAACCTGCCGGTCTAGAATAGCTACCGGTTCCTCCTCATAGGACAGATCCTTGTCCAACTGGGCAGTGCTGAAATGTAACACGTGGGTAGGATCTCCGTGATACCTCCGAAGCATAGACACATGAAACACTGGATGCACGGCTGACAAGCTAGGTGGCAAGGCAAGCCTATAAGCCACCTCTCCCACGCGATCAAGAATCTCAAATGGGCCAATGAACCTAGGGCTAAGCTTGCCCTTCTTCACAAATCTCGTCACGCCCTTTATAGGCGATACACGGAGCAATACTCGCTCACCAACCATGAAAGCTACGTCTCAAACCTTGCGATCCGCATAACACTTTTTCCACGACTGAGCCGAACGAAGCCTGTCCTGAATGATCTTGACCTTATCCAAGGCCTCCTGGACTAAATCTGTACCCAATAACAGTGCTTCTCCCGGCTCGAACCATCCAACTGGAGATCGACATTATCTACCATACAATGCCTCATAAGGAGCCATCTGAATGCTGGATTGGTAGCTGTTGCTATAGGCGAACTCTGCTAAAGGTAGAAACTAGTCCCAAGAGCCTCCAAAATCAATAACACAGGCTCGGAGCATATCCTCCAATATCTGAATAGTCCTCTCGGACTGACCGTCTGTCTGAGGATGGAATGCTGTACTCAACTGAACCTGGGTGCCTAACTCCTGCTGAACTGCTCTCCAAAAGCGCGAGGTAAACTGCGTACCCCGATCCGAAATGATGGATGTCGGCACACCATGAAGGCAAACAATCTCTCGAATGTAGATCTCAGCAAGTATCTCTGATGAATAGGTGGTGGCAACAGGAATGAAATGTGCTGACTTGGTCAGCCTATCAATAATGACCCAAATAGCATCAAACTTCTTTCGGGTCACCGGAAGTCCAGTAACGAAGTCCATGGTAATCCTCTCCCACTTCCACTCTGGAAGCTCAATCCCCTGGAACACACCACCAGGCCTCTGATACTCATACTTGACCTGCTGACAATTCAAACATCGAGCCACATATGCAACAATGTCCTTCTTCATCCTACGCCACCAATAATGCTGCCGCAAGTCCTATTACATCTTCGCGGTGCCCGGGTGAATAAAATACCGAGAACTATGGGCCTCCGCCAAGATCAACTCTCGAATACCATCGACATTGGGAACACATACTCGCCCTTGCAACCTTAAAACACCATCCGCATCTAAAGTCACCTTCGTGGCACCTCCACGCTGCACAGTGTCTCTAAGGACACATAAATGAGGATCATCAAACTGCCGATCACGGATACGCTCCAATAATGAAGAACGAGCGACAGTGCAAGCTAAAACTCGGATAGGCTCAGATATGTCCAACCTCACAAATCGATTGGCCAAAGCCTGAATATTCAAAGCAAGCGGTCTGTGGCTGACCGGAACATAAGCAAGACTACCCATGTTGGCTGACTTCCTACTCAATGCATCCTCCACCACATTGGATCTCCCCGGGTGGTACAAAAATAGTAACATCATAATCCTTTAACAACTCTAACCATCTCCGCTGACTCAAATTCAACTCTTTCTGCTTGAACAAGTATTGCAGACTCTTGTGATCAGTGTACAACTCACACGTCACACCATATAAATAATGCCTCCAAATCTTCAACGCATGAACAATGGCTGCCAACTCTAGATCATGGACTGGGTAGTTCTTCTCGTGAATCTTCAACTGCCTCTAAGCATAAGCAATGACCCTGCCATCTTGTATCAATACTATGCCAAGTCCAATACGGGAAGCATCATAATAAACAGTATAAGGCCCTAAACCTGAGGGCAAAACCAAGATCAGTGCCGTAGTCAGAGCTGTCTTGAGCTTCTGAAAGCTCTCCTCGCACTCGTCTAACCACTGGAACTGAGCACCCTTCTAGGTAAACCTGGTCATCGGGGCTGCTATAGATGAGAATCCCTCCACAAATCGGCGATAATAACGGGCTAACCCCAAGAAACTTGGAATCTCAGTAGCTGAAGCTGGTCGAGGCCAATTCTTGACTGCCTCAATCTTCTTCGGGTCTACCTGAATGCCCGCTGCTGATACTACATGACCCAGAAATGCAATTGAACTCAACCAGAACTCGCACTTTGAGAACTTGGCATACAACTGGCTATCCTTCAAAGTCTGAAGAACCACTCTGAGGAGCTGCTCATGCTCCTCCTGACTGCGGGAGTACACAAGAATATCCTCAATGAAAACTGTCACGAACAAGTCCAAATAAGGCCTGAACACTCGGTTCACCAACTCCATAAATGCTGCTGGGGCGTTGGTCAATCCAAATGACATGACCAAAAACTCATGCCCGTACCGAGTGCGAAATGCTGTCTTAGGGACATCAGATGCCCTAATCCTCAACTGGTGATAACCTGACCTCAAATCTATCTTTGAAAATACCTTCGCACCCTGCAACTGGTCAAACAAATCATCAATCCTCGGCAGTGGGTACTTGTTCTTTATTGTCACCTTGTTCAACT
>MU766826.1:161775-190399 GCA_026770625.1 Nicotiana glauca
TTTAAACAATCAACTTCAACTGTGTTAGATCTATTTACACTACATTTGTTATACTGAAGTGTAAAACAGCCCAAACAATCCAAAATAGTCCAAAAATATTTCAGTCTTAATTACAAACCATGACCTACTGAAATTCGTGAGATTACATGAGATATAACACAAAAATTAACAGGAACTATGCTGCATTTCACTCATCTCCACAAACTCGTAAGTTACATGGAGGCAGATTCGAAATGTGTACCTGGAAATGGAAATTTTAACAGCAGAAGAAGATCAGCAGTAGCAATACAACAGCAAACCAAGAGATAAGCAAACAGCAACAACGCACATCACAGGAAATTGAGTCACAGCCCAGAATGAATTTGAAACCAGATTAAAATAGAAGATCAACCACAAATCAACTGAATGAACCCAAATAACTCGAAATTGAACTTGAATTAACCCAAAATTGGACTGCAAGACCTCAGAAGAACTTTAACACATTAAAATCAAACCACGAGACCAAGAGCAACTATTAAACCTCGAAATTGATCCAAAGCTCAATGTAACAATACTTGTACTGGTCTGTTATGTTACTGCATTTCTCTGTTTGTTTGTTTTGATTTTTTTAGCAATTTTCTATTGTTTTACTTTTGGTTTTCTATAGAGAACGAAAGCTAGAAGGCAATTTTTGAATTCAAAATCTAGATCATATCTAGAGAGAGTTTTTGGGGGGGATTTTTTTGGGTTCCAAACTTGTTATTCAAGGCATTGGTGATGCCTTTTTATAGGCAAAAATGAGGTGCAGATCAAATTTTTAGCCTTTGCCAATTAGTCCTTATTTTATTTTCAAAATAGTCCTCTACTTATTGACTTGTATTTCAAGTTATCTTATTAACTTTTCTGAATTTCTAAAATGAACCCCATTCTAGAAGTATCTAGGGCATTCTAACTAAACCTACAGCATTCCTATCCAATGCTAGTTACCTAAAATGCCCTTGAACTCATTTGAAATTACTAACCTAGTACAGCTATATCCAAACAATTATTTAACCAAGGTTAACTAAACTAAGCCTAAGGATTAGTTGAAACTAAACACCAAACCATGGATTTACTAAAGACAATTACCAATTAAACTAATTAACACTAGCTAGCACCAATTATAAGGAATTTGAAATTCAAACAGGAACAATTAATAAATCAAAGATAGAATGGAACAGATTTGAAACTCAAATTAAACTAGAATCTAGATTACCAACTCAAGATTAAACAAAATGAAACAGAATTAAACTACCAAACCATTATGAAAACACACACAGAATCCAAAACTAAGAATAAAACAAAAATAAACGAAACTGATCTATATGCATTCAAACAATCAACTAAAATAATTAGCAACAATTAACAAAACCAAATCAAATCATCAGAATCAAAGGGAACAGAGCAGAAGAAGAAAGAAACAACACAAAAGAAGAATAAAGAGAAACTCACTATTAGATTCAAACGTTCCAGTATGAACCAGTGATACGGACAAAACGCATGTGCAAATGACTTTAACCATGGCCCAGAGAATACGGACCCTAGATGTGAAATTGAAGGTTTTCAGTAGGGAGTCTTGTGCAGCGACCATGAGAATGAGGCTTAGAATGGCCTGGGGGTTGTAGGGTACAAATTTCGAAGGGTTTGGAGAACTTAGGGTTTTGGGTCATGAATTTCAAACGAAGATTCGAGAAGGTGAGCAATGATTTGAGTGAAACTAAGGCTGGATATGGAGGGAGGGCGACGAGAGGAACCTAAGGTGTTATTTTGATGGGTGTTGGCGTCGGCGCCGCCACCGGAGACGGACGAATTTGGTGGCGGCTTCAATTAGGGTTTTTGTGAGGGGCTGCTGAAGGAGACGATGGAGGGGGGGAATGAAAATGTTCAGACAGTTTTATATCCAAAAGACCCCACTCCTGAGCCGTTGATCTGATCATCCTAGACGGTCCAGATTAGCTAGGACTTAAACGGCGTCGTTTGTTAATTAATGGGGCAGACCGAGTGGGGTGACAATTGGGCCTGGACCGGGGTAATTCTTGTTTTGGGCTTAGCCATTTGGCCCAAATTCGGGTCTTTTAAGACCAGCCTATTTGTTTTCTTTTTCCATTTGTATTTGTTTTATTTATTTTTCATTTTATTTTGTATTTATATTTTCTGATTTTATTAAAATGAAAAATTTAAAATTGAGGCCTAATTTATTTCCAAAATAAAACTAATTAATTTCTAAAATTGTTTAAAATCTATTTTGTGATAAATTCAACAATTAACAATTAAAAATACAAAAGTGGACTATTTTTGTTATTTTCTTTATATTTTGTTCTAAAAATAAATTAATCCTAAAATATGAAGTTAAATCCTAAATGTAAATGCCAAATGTATTTTTGTATTTTTCATACGAATTAAAATGCACAAAAAAACGCAAACAATCAATAGGAAATGACACAAAATTCATAAAATTGTAAAATAATGAAAAAGATCATTTTGTTTGAATTTTTGGGAATAATTCATATATAGGGCAAAAATCACGTGCTCACAGCTGCCCCTCTTTGCTCGGAAACACGAAGAGTTTTCGTGCAAAGATAAGTGAGCGGAAACGAGTGATTTTTGCCCGTTTGAATATTCCGTGTGAAGCATTTTTGAAAGAGTTGACCTCACACTGCTTCAGAGGCTGCCTACATATCCTGGTCTAAACAGGAATTAGGTCAGTGCAGTTCGGGAGTGTCTGGTAGCTGGGATTACCAGGAGCTATGATTTCACTGTGATTGCTGCTGCTACTGCTTGTTGACCTCCCTTATTACACCATGTTCAAATAAAAAGAGGCTAGCCTAGGCTATGATCTATGAATTATAAAAATAGTCCTATTTATATCTTCAAACTCGCTCTTGTGTTGCCTTGAACTTGTATTTTTCCACTGGACCTCCCGTGTTGTTGCCTTGCATTATGATTGGGGGATGTTTTGCCATTCCTCCGAGTGATGCTTGACTGCTGAAATTTTAAATATGTGCCTCTATTCTCCAGACGGGCTCCTGATTGCTGACGCTTGAAAAGTATTCCCTTGTTCTCCAGGTGGGCTCCTGACTGCGATGCTTGAAGAGTATTCCCTTGTTCTCCAGGTGGGCTCCTGATTGCTGAACTTGAAAAGTATTCCCTTGTTCTCCAGGTGGGCTCCTGACTACAACAAAAATAAACAAACAAAGAAAATATTCTGCCCCAGTTTGGTAACTGGGTACAGCATGTTATCAAATATTAAAATTAAAAGCTAAAATTTGAATTGTACTTCCCTTGTTTTCTAGGTGGTCGCCTGACTGCTGAAACTCGAAATGTATTCCCTTGTTCTCCAGGTGGGCTCCTGACTGTAACAAAATAGACAAATAAGCGCAATTTCCTACACCAGTTCGGTGGCCGGGCAGACTTGTGATTTGTTACCTAAGCTACTGGTATGATGGTGAAAGCAAAACAAAAGACTTGATTGGCATGTACGACCCTTGCGAGTAAAACTATTTGACTAAGATTTTTATCCTATGAGAAAATTCATCAGACTAGGTTTTCCGTCATCTTAGGAGAAAGAATCATCAGACTAAGATGTCGACCCTAGGAGAAGATTCATCAGACCAAGTTTTCTATCTTAGGAGAAAAACTCATCAGACTAAGATTGGGATCCTAGGAGAAGGGTCATCAGACTAGGTCCATTTTGCTATCTTAGGAGAAAGATTCATCAAACTAAGATGTTGATCCTAGGAGGCGGTTCCTCAGACTAGGGTGTTTTTCTATCTTAGGAGAAAGATTTATCAGACTAAGATGTTAATCCTAGGAGGCAGTTCCTCAAACTAGGGTGTTTTGCTGTCTTAGGAGAAAGATTCATCAGACTAAAATTTTGACTCTAGGAGAAGGTTCATCAGACTAGATCTATTTTGTTATCTTAGGAGAAAGCTTTATCAGACTAAGATTCTGACTCTAGGAGAAGATTCATCAGACTAGGTCTTCTATCTTAGGAGAACAATTCATCAGACTAAGATTTTGACTCTAGGAGAAGATTCATCAGACTAGAGATTTGGATCCTAGGAGAAGGTTCATCAGACTAGGTCCATTTTTGGTTATCTTATGAGAGAGATTCATCAGACTAAGATTTGATTTGGTGAAAGCTCCATCAGACTAGGCCTTTTATTCTAGGAGGAAAAATGTGAAAAGAAATGGCAGTATTTTTTGCACAAGACAGGCAATGGCAAAGATTTTGAGAAACTTCCCTTTTGTCGGCTCTCGTTGTCTTCCCTTTTCTTTTCTTTCTTTTTTTCTCTTTTCTTCCAACTCTCTTGCACTGCGTTGTTCCTATTTCAAATAAAGAAAACTTGTGAGTTTAAAATGTGGTGGTTGGTTTGTGGCCTTGAACTTTGAAGGTGGCCCGACATCCTCCATTTGTTGCATTGCATGAACGGTCATCTCACCAATCCTCATGTCTCATATGAATCCCGCAGCATGTCTATTGTCCTCGCTTTGTGTATATGATGTTCTTTCTTGACCACTAGCTTTGGTCTTAAGTTTATTGTTCCTTCACTTGTCATGATAACTGATTCCCACTCGAAGATCTTGCTTGTTTATTGACTAACAACTTTCTTTGCTACCCTTGACACGGAGAATACCTCTGATCCGTTCACCAAAATACCCTCCATCTATTGCGTGGTTCCTAAGTCAAACCCTTGTATTTCACACGAATCCCAAAGCATGTTGATTGTGGCCAACTCAGTGTACCTGCTGTTTTCTCCTGGCTTGACGCCTTTATGTGCTCACCAAGTCCCATTTTGTTTAATTGGAAAGCTTGGTGGCAGATTTTGAAGTTATTTCTCACTTGTTTTGAACAATAAACCCAGGTAGTGGGAGTAAAACAAGGTGGGAGGAATAGAGTAAAGGATAATGGAAAGAGACGATTCCTAACAAGAAACCTAGAGAGGAGTGACCCATCAAATGTAGATACTGACTCTAGCGACCTTGACATGCACCTGTAGACTACTCTGTTTAGGAAATCTGATGTTCAGCTCTTGTTGTACCTTTTGCCGTGAAACTGGGCATCAATGCTCCGCTTGCTTGATCTGATTCACCACCCTTAGTCAACTTGTGTGCCCGAAGGGTTTTCACCATCAAGCCTCTCTCATTTTGGTTTTCTCTCATCTCATCGCCGTCTTACGGTTCCCGTGAAGGTTTTCACCAATAAGACTCTCTCATTTTTGATTTTTCTCATCTTTCATTGCCTTGGGGGTATCTGTGAGGGATTTCATCAACAAGACTCTCTCATTCTTCATTTACCTCGTTTTGACCAGAGTGCTACCCCTGATATGATTCACCTCTACTCGCTTGACTTGGCATTTCCTGAAGACTGATCAGAAGGTCTTTCTTTGGACCGTAATGCAGGCCTTTGGATGGGGATAGAAAGAAGGGTATCAAAGGCTCAAAAAACAATTCAACATGGGTTCAGCATTACAACTTTCAGAATCAGATTTTCGCAACAACCACAACTTCTGCCCCAGTTTCTTTCTTGGGAACTTTTGGACTTTTATTTTGGTGTGACTGAACCTTAGGGAGAGACTGCCTACGTACCCTTTTGGGATCAAGTCAGACGTAGTTTAGGGGACTACTTTTGTTGTTGCGATCTTTCCTTTTTCCACTTTTCCCTTTTATTTCTTTTCATTTCTTTTCTTTTCCTTCTCTTCTCTTTTATCTTCTTTTCTTTTCTCTTTTTTTTCTTTTCTTCTTTTTCCTTTTCTTTTTCTTTTCTTTTCCGTTTTCTTTTCTTTTCATTTCTCTTCTTTTTTTTTCCTTTTCTTTTCTTTTCTTTTGGACTGTTTTTCTCTTATTTCTCCGCTGATTTTCCCTGCTCGGGCTTACAAGTTTATATTTGATTCCGAAAGAGGAGTATGCAAGAAAACAACCGAGGCTCAAAGGGGTAACAAAGGATAAAGTGTTTGGATAGCAGAATAAAATTCCTTCGTCATTCCAATCTCCCAAAACATGCCATGTACAAACTACACAGTTAAACAAGCTGAGGAAACACACATAACACATTTTGATTGATTCACATACTTGCCTTCTGTATTTGTCAATTGCTTAGCACCATTGGAAAACAATCTCGGTACCACGAACGGTCCCTGTAGACTTGGGGGAAACTTGCCTTGGGTTCAAACCAATGCGGTATGATGCAGTTCAATAGTATTTCTTTATGTTCTATCTGCCCTCAGTTTCACTTGACTTGGGCTCGAAGTGATCTCAAAATGCCTTTACTTATTTCCCTCTAGAATGCCTTTACTTATTTCCCTCCAGAATGCCTTTACTTATTTCCCTCAAATGTCCTTACATTTTCAACATTGTTTCGTTGCTTCATTATCAAACTGACTTTTAAAACCAGGCTGAGAATTGTGCGTGCATGTCATGTCATTAGAACCAGCATAAAAGAATTGTAAAGGGAGAAGGGAATTAAATAAAATGATTAGAAATGGCAGTAAATAGAGAATTGCATTAGACTGACGGTGAAAGGATTTAAACAACAAAACAAGCAAACTGAACTAGTTACAACCCTTGAACAAACCTAGACGGCACTAAACCAGCTATTATGACTAAACAAAGTAAAGTGAAAAGAGAGAAGGGTTTGAGTCACAAGACAATGTCCGGATTACAACCCTGAGAATAACCCGGACAATATAAATGACAACAAAATAAACCACCAAAACTCCATTCTAGCTAACTAAGAGATGGAGCGTCTTTCCAGCCACAAAACTCGACACCTTAGCCACTGAATTGCCCATCAAGATTACTGGGACCTTCATTCAACAAGTTTCCGAGAGGATTCTCATACTCTCTATCTCCATGGATCTTCCCCAGAAAATGTGCACCGTCATGTGCAGGTAAAGGATTCTGTGCAATGTTCTGGGTGCCACTGTCCTGGACCGCAATTATCCCTTCCTGAATCATTCTTTCTATCTCTCTTTTCAAATCCCGGCAACTTTCGACATTGTGCCCCTAGGCATTGGAATGATATTCACACCTTTTAGAAGAGTCAAAGCTTCTTTCGCGCTTGTCCACATGATTTGGAGGAACCTGTGCAATCAGGTTATAATGCTTTAGTTTCTCAAACAAGTCTACATATGACTCTCCGATGGGGGTGAAAGTTTTCTGCTTCTGTGCCCTCTCTTGCTTGAAATTTTGGTTAGCTCGCAAACCTGCTCCAGGGGGAGTCCTGTAGGCTCTTGGAGGTGGGTAGGTGCTTTGAGTTGGATAAGTATTTTTTGGGGTGGGTGCACGTCATTGCGCATGGGTAGGATATTGGGAGTACGTTTGGGCATGGTGGATAGAGAAGTAGGGATCATGGGGTGGGTAATAGTGCTGTAGAGTGTGGGGGTAGGTTTGGGAACGGGGTCGAGGTTGATAGTAATATGGTGACGGGCCCCTGGAGCAAGTTCTCGAGTCAACTACCGTAACATCTTCTTTCTTTTCCTTTCCCAGTACCCCGCCAGGGCCGTTTTGGATAGCCTGGGTAGTTGCCTTGTTCGCCGAATAGCTCAGGATTTTGTCGGATTTAAGCCCCTCTTCAACCATACTTTCCATTTTCACTACCTCGTTAAAAGATTTTCCCACTGCTGACACCAGATGACCATAGTAAGTAGGCTCCAAAGCCTGTAAGAAGTAATCGACCATCTCGCTTTCTTTCATTGGAGGATCGACTCTTGCAGCCTGTTCCCTCCACCGAAATCTATACTCTCTAAAGCTTTCTCCGGGCTTCTTCTCAATTTTGGTCAATGAGAGTCGATCGGGGACAATCTCGAGATTGTATTAAAAGTGGCCTGCAAATGCTTGGTCCAAATCGTCCCATGTGTACCGTCGGGCATGATCTTGCCGCGTATACCATTCCAAAGCGGCATCACTAAGACTTTGACTGAAGTACGCCATCAATAATTCATCTTTCCTACCGGCCCCTCTCATTTTGCTGCAAAATCCCCTCAGGTGGGCCACCGGGTCACAATGACCATCATACAGGTCGAATTTTGGCATTTTGAACCCTGCGGGTAACTGAACATCCGGGAATAGACACAAATCTTTATAGGCCACACTAACTTGGCCACTCAGCCCTTTCATGTTCCTGAAGGACTGCTCCAGGCTACTTACTTTCCGAATCATCTCTTCCTGCTCTGGGTTTTAAAGCAGTTTTTCAGTTTCCACCGTGAGCTCGAAGTGAGGGGTGTAGAAATATGGCTCAGGAGCTTTAAAGGTAGGCTTAGGAGGATAGTACTGACTATCATGAGCTTGAAACAGGGACTCACTGGAAGATCTTTGCGGTATGGTAAGTGGAGGCGCCACAAAGACAGGGATGATTGGTGGAGGAAGGTTTTGTTTGGGTGGTGGATCTTGGGGAGGAGAGGAGGTGGTGCTATAATTCTGTTGGTAGAAAGGTAAAGCTGGAGATGGATTCACAGTAGGAGGCTTCTGAGACTGAGCCAAAAGTGGGATATATGCTGGATTGGCGGGGTAAACTGGCGCCGGCTGACCCTTAGCCCAGGCCTGATGCATATCGGCCATCTGCTGCCTCAACTTATACATCTCTTCCCTCATTGCTTTGACATCCACCACTTCTATCTCTTTTGACGGGTCCACAATACTGGTATCTGATTCTTGGCCTGTCATGTTCAGTTTATTCGACCGGGTGTTGCAAGAATGGGTTGCCAGGATGCCAACTGCCTTTTGTCCTTGTGTTGTAAGAGGAGTTACCACTTTAAAACCACAAACCAACCACCTTTCTGGAATGACATGACAAAATGAAACCATCACGTCAGCGTTAGGGCATGTAACATATTGGCAACATCTTTTGATCGGGTGCATGCGTCATCCCGGCGTTCCTTGTTTCCAATTGCACACTTTCCTTCCTTTGTTTTTCTTCTTTTTCCTTTTTTCTTTTCTTTTTTTTTTCACTCTTGCCCTTGTCTCCTTTTGTTCCTATTTTCTTCCTTTCTTAATTTTCTTTGCTTTCTTTCTTGTTTTTCCGCTATTGCCTTTTTGTGGTATTTCCTCTCTTTTTTCTCTTCTCTTTTTTTTGTTTTTTTTTCTTTTTTTTTCTTTATGGTCGAATCCTAAGTAAATTTCCTACGTATCATGACCCCGCATGAATCAGACCAAGCGTAGTTTTGCCAATTGAATGCAAAAATAAAGAGGTAACTTTTTGGGATTTTCAAATTTTGTTTTTCTTGAAGGGAAACTACAGAAGCAGACTCAAAATAACAAACTACAAACTCGATGATTAAAACTGTGACCATTTAAAGAAAACTGGCCATGTAATGGCTTTTTTTTTTTTAAAAACAAAGTGGCTATTTTTGCAAAGTTTGATTTTTTTTTCTTTACAAAAATGAAGACTCGGTTTTACAGATACGGCTTTTCAGCACTTCCAAAAGGAAGATTTTAAGGCTGTGCCTGCAAATCGTTTAAAAACGACTCATGGTGGTTGTTCTTGCAAAAATAGCCTTCCGGCACCCTTTTGGGGACATTCGGCTTATTTTTTAAACAAGAATGGTGTCACCCGACTTATTGGATAAAAATTAAAATTTTGATATTTTTGGCTATTTTTTAAAAGGGGTGGTTGGACCCGATGAGGGTTGCCTACGCATCTCACATCCAGTGAGAATCAAACCTGCGTAGTTCGGGCAAATTGGATACGGGCAAAAATTAAAAACAACTAAATTAGAGAAAACATATTTTGTCTTTTCTGGAAAGTGATGAAAAATGTAAAATCTTTTTGGATTTTATTTTTCTCTTTTTTTTTTTTTTTTTTAATTTTCGAAAAGTGATCTAATGCAAAATCTTTTTGACTTTTTCATATTTTTCCTTTTCTTTGAGTTTTAGTTTTCGAAAAATGATCTAATGCAAAATCTTTTTGACTTTTTTCATATTTTTCCTTTTCCTTTACAAAACAAAGAAAAAAACAAACGGGCCCTACTCGCACCTCGCCCTCTTTTCCTTTTCTCATTTTTCATTTTCCTAAAAACAAATCGGCAGAGTTTCGGCGCTATTTGGACATTGGTATTTTTCTAAATTATGCAATCAACTTTCTACACTATTATCTTCTTTTCACTTTTTCCAAATGTTCAAGCCGGTCAGCACGCGAGTCTGAGACAAATAAATGCACATGCAACACGTAAAATGCATCATGGTGGTCTTTCATATCCGGTTACCTGTCCTAAACGGACCCAACCCCTGTGTTGAGTCCCCTAAGTCAAAATGCACATTATGTAGATAAGCGTTCCTACTAGGGATCCGGCTTGAGGCGGAGTTATTCTAGGTTCAAAACCTGAGTATATGTTCTAGACTATGTACTCAAGCGGACAACTTGAGTCGAGGAGGGGGCTACGTACCGGGAACCAAAAGGCCATCCGGCTTAGTAACTGGTCCGGCCTCTTTCTCATTTCAGGTATGACACTAACAAAATAGGGAGTCTCAACCAGTAAGCACATCCCCATAGGTGAGAAGAGAAGGGTTTCGTAGCAGTTTTATATATACAATTCAGATAATATCAAAGCGGTAAAAAGTAACATTTTACACATTAGTCCCAAACATATAATAAAATCAGATAATAAACAAAGCCAAATACAACCATTATTCCAAGCTCGAATTATCGAACCCTGAACCGAAGTTCTGGGTTCTTGTCCCCAGCAGAGTCGTCAGAGTTGTCACACCTCCTTTTTACACTTACACCCCGTGAAGGGTGTAAAGGAGTTTTTCCAATTAAAGGACAATCGGAACGGGATTTATTATTAAGATTCAGAGTCGCCACTTGGGAGATTAATGGTGTCCCAAGTCACCGGTTGAATCCCGAACCGAGGAGATTATGACTCTGTTAACAGTCCGCGAACCAGAAATCTGGATAAGGAATTTTGTTAACCCGGGAGAAGGTGTTAGGCATTCTCGGGTTCCGTGGTTCTAGCACGGTCGCTCAACTATCATATTTGGCTTATTTATTTGATTTTAGTACATGTTTTAACCGATGTGCTTTTAACTTTGAACCACTTTTATTATTATTATTTTGAGAGAATTGCAACGTCGTAAAAATACATCTCGAACCACGTCGCACCAGTGCACCCGTGGTTGTCAACACATTTCGAGTCCGTTGAAATTTGGATTTGGGTCACATAAATATGCACCCGTATTTAAGAAAGTAAGATTATTAAAAAAACGCGCCTAAAGTGACTAACGCACCATTATTTTGGGGAAGGCCATGAAATTCGCTAAACGGCCTATCCCGAAGTCTAGGTATTTTTAGTATGACATTTATTGAGGGCCCCACAATTTGTATTTTTATTTGGCGAGGCTCGTCTCATCATTTTTATTTAAAGTTCAATCCTAAAGCGACTATAATTTTCTATTGGGCTTCGTCTCTATCAATAAAAGAAAAGTCCTAATTTAACATTGTTTAAGAATTATTGTACTTGGGTCCATGTGCCCACGTGAAATCAGATCCTTATCATTTTGGGCCTTGCATGCAACCCTCATAAAAGACTATTAATCAGGTATGCCCAAAGGGCAGGCCAATCGTGGGCCTGGGCTGAAAGGTGTAATTGCAGGCAGCCATTTGGGCCTGACTGTCGAGCCCAGTAAGATAAATTCCCCTGACTTCAACTTAGCCAATAGACGTTCTGAAGTTCAAGCCCATTCAGTTATGAGAATTCAACCTAAACAATTACTAATTACAATTCATTTTAACAAGGCAATTTGTTAATCCAGCTATTTGCATGTTTCCTGATTTTTATACTGAAGCCCTAGGTGATTACTTTTAAAAGTTGAAGTCTTAATCATGGAATCAAAATACATTTACAACACACATACTGACTAACAATTTGATTTTATCATTTTTGCATCATCATGTTGAAACTCAGAGACTTCTTAACTACAATGAGATTTAAACAATCAACTTCAACTGTGTTAGATCTATTTACACTACATTTGTTATACTGAAGTGTAAAACAACCCAAACAATCCGAAATAGTCCAAAAACAGTTCAGTCTTAATTACAAACCATGACCTACTGAAATTTGTGAGATTACATGAGATATAACACAAAAATTATCAGGAACTACGCTGCATTTCACTCATCTCCACAAACTCGTAAGTTACATTGAGGCAGATTCGAAATGTGTACCTGGAAATGGAAATTTTAACAGCAGAAGAAGATCAGCAGTAGCAATACAACAACAAACCAAGAGATAAGCAAACAGCAACAACGCACAACACAGGAAATTGAGTCACAGCCCAGAATGAATTTGAAACCAGATTAAAACAAAAGATCGACCACAAATCAACTGAATGCACCCAAATAACTCGAAATTGAACTTGAATTAACCCAAAATTGGACTGCCAGACCTCAGAAGAACTTCAACACATTAAAATCAAACCACGAGACTAAGAGCAACTATTAAACCTTGAAATTGAGCCAAAGCTCAATGTAACAGTACTTGTACTGGTCTGTTATGTTACTGTATTTCTCTGTTTGTCTGTTTTGATTTTTTTTAGCAATTTTCTAATGTTTTACTTTTGGTTTTCTGTAGAGAACGAAAGCTAGAAGGCAATTTTTGAATTCAAAATCTAGATCAGATCTAGAGAGAGTTTTTTTTTTTGGGGGGGGGGGGGTTGGGTTTGGGTTCCAAACTTGTTATTCAAGGCATTGGTGATGCCTTTTTATAGGCAAAAATGAGGTGCAGATCAGATTTTCAGCCTTTGCTAATTAGTCCTTATTTTATTTTTAAAATAGTCCTCTACTTATTGACTTGTGTTTCAAGTTATCTTATTACCTTTTCTGAATTTCTAAAATGAACCCCATTCTAGAAGTATCTAGGGCATTCTAACTAAATCTACAACATTCCTATCCAATGCTAGTTACCTAAAATGCCTTTGAACTTATTTGAAATTACCAACCTAGTACAGCTATATCCAAATAATTATTTAACCAAGGTTAACTAAACTAAGCCTAAGGATTAGTTGAAACTAAACACCAAACCATGGATTTACTAAAGACAATTACCAATTAAACTAATTAACACTAGCTAGCACCAATTATAAGGAATTTGAAATTCAAACAGGAACGATTAATGAATCAAAGATAGAATGAAACAGATTTGAAACCCAAATTAAACTAGAATCTAGATTACCAACTCAAGATTAAACAAAATGAAACAGAATTAAACTACCAAACCATTATGAAAACACACACAGAATCCAAAACTAAGAATAAAACAAAAATAAACGAAACTGATCTATATGCATTCAAACAATCAACTAAACTAATTAGCAACAATTAACAAAACCAAATCAAATCATCAGAATAAAAGGGAACAGAGCAGAAGAAGAAAGAAACAACACAAAAGAAGAATAAAGAGAAACTCACTATTAGATTCAAACGTTCTAGTATGAATCAGTGATACGGACAAAATGCCTGTGCAAATGACTTTAACCATGGCCTAGAGAATACGGACCCTAGATGTGAAATTGAAGGTTTTCAGTTGGGAGTCTTGTGCAGCGACCACGAGAATGAGGCTTAGAATGGCCTGGGGGTTGTAGGGTATAAATTTGGAAGGGTTTGGAGAACTTAGGGTTTTGGGTCATGAATTTCAAACGAAGATTCGAGGAGGTGAGCAATGATTCGAGGGAAACTAAGGCTTGATATGGAGGGAGGGCGACGAGAGGAACCTAAGGTGTTATTTTGATGGGCGTTGGCGTCGGTGCCGCCACCGGAGACGGAGGAATTTGGTGGCGGCTTCAATTAGGGTTTTTGTGAGGGGCTGCTGAAGGAGACGATGGAGGGGGGGAATGAAAATGTTCGGACAGTTTTATATCCAAAAGACCCCACTCCTGAGCCGTTGATCTGATCATCCTAGACGGTCCAGATTAGCTAAGACTTAAACGGCGTCGTTTGTTAATTAATGGGGCAGACCGGTGGGGTGACAATTGGGCCTGGACCGGGGTAATTCTTGTTTTGGGCTCAGCCATTTGGCCCTAATTCGGGTCTTTTAAGACCAGCCCCTTTTTCTATTTGTTTTCTTTTTCCATTTGTATTTCTTTTATTTATTTTTATTTCATTTTGTATTTATATTTTTCTTATTTTATTAAAATGCAAAATTTAAAATAGAGACCTAATTTATTTTCAAAATGAAACTAATTAATTCCTAAAATATTTTAAAATCTATTTTGTGACAAATTCAATAATTAATAATTAAAAATGCAAAAGTGGACTATTTTTATTATTTTCTTTATATTTTGTTCTACAAACGAATTAATCCTAAAATATGAACTTAAATCCTAAATGCAAATGCCAAATGTATTTTTGTATTTTTCATACGAATTAAAATGCACAAATAAAATGCAAACAATTAACAGAAAATGACACAAAATATACAAAATTGTAAAATAATGAAAAAGATCATTTTGTTTGAATTTTTGGGAATAATTCATATATATAGGGGAAAATCACGTGCTCACATTGGGGATGAACTGGTTATCACCTTACCATGCTATCTTGGACTGCCATGCCAAGACTGCGGCCTTAGCCTTGCCGGATATACCTTGTTTAGAGTGGAGTGGGACTCCTGGTCATTCCACCTGTAGGGTTATCTCATATATGAAGGCTCGGCGTATGGTTGATAAGGAATGTTTGGCCTATTTGACGTATGTTCGTGATTCTAGCGTTGAGGTCCTTTCTATGGATTCTGTGCCTATTGTTCATGAGTTCCCTGAGGTATTTCCTTCAGACCTGTCGAGGATGCCAACCGACAGGGATATTTACTTTTGCATTGATTTGGCTCCAGTCACTCAGCCCGTTTCTATTCCGCCATATCGTATGGCCCCGCATGAGTTGAAAGAATTGAAGCAGCAGTTGCAAGACTTGCTTGATAAGGGATTTATTAGACCTAGTGTCTCACCTTTGGGTGCGCCGGTGTTGTTTGTTAAGAAGAAGGACGGATCGATAAGGATGTGTATAGATTATTAGCAGTTGAACAAAGTTACAATCAAGAATAAGTACCCATTGCCGAGGTTTGATGATTTGTTTGACTGGCTTCAAGGTGCCAAGGTGTTTTCGAAGATCTACTTGAGATCTGGCTACCACCAGTTGAGGACTAGGGCATCCGATGTCCCTAAGATAGCTTTCAGCATTCGGTACGGGCATTATGAGTTCTTGGTGATGTCATTCGGGTTGACAAACGCCCCAATAGCTTTCATGGATTTGATGAACCGTGTATTCAAGCCTTAGTTAGATTCCTTCGTGATAGTCTTCATTGATGATATTTTGATATATTCCCGCAGTCGGGAGAAGTATGAGCAGCATCTGAGAGGTATTCTTCGGACTTTGAGAGACATTCAGTTATATGCTAAGTTTTTGAAATGTGAGTTATGGTTGAGTTTAGTTTGCATTATTGGGTCATGTTGTGTTAGCAGAGGGTATTCAGGTGGATCCAAAGAAAATATAGGCAGTCAAGGACTGGCGTAGACCCGCATCAGCTATAGAAATCAGGAGTTTCATGGGTTTGGCTAGCTATTACAGTCGGAATGTGGATAGGTTTTCATCTATTGTAGCCCCGATGACCAGGTTGACCTAGAAGGGTGCCTAGTTCAGGTGGTCGGACGAGTGTAAGGCGAGCTTTCAGGAGCTCAAGACAGCTTTGACTACGGCACCAGTATTGGTATTACATACAGGTTCATGGCCATATACAGTGTATTGTGACGTATCTCATATTGGAATTGGTGCGATGTTGATGTAGGATGGCAAGGTCATTGTGTATGCTTTGTGACAGTTAAAGATTTATGAGAAGAATTATCCAGTTGATGATTTGGAGTTAGCAACCATTGTTCACGCGCTGAATATTCTTGAAGAGTGGAGGATTTGCTCTAAGCTTGTGTTATTAAATTTGGAGGATCGTGGGGCCAGTTCGTGTTCAGTGGAGGGGTCAGCCTGTTGAGGCAGCGACCTGGGAGTCCGAGTCAAATATGCGAAGCCTATATCTCCATCTTTTCTTCGACTCAGGTACTTTTTTTTATGTCCGTTTGAGGACGAACGCTTGTTTTAGAGGTGGAGAATGTGATAACCCAAAAGGTCATCACTTATTTCAAAAGTAAATTCTATGTTCCGAGGCCATAAAACCTCTTTTTGTCTTACCTCAATTTGCGTGCACATTTTGGGCGCATTTTTGAAATGCTTTTATGTGAAATCTAAATAAAATAAGGAAATTGGTCTTTAAAATTTGATTAAAGTTAACTTTGGTCAACATTCTTGGTAAACGGACTCGGACCTATGATCTGACGCTCTCGCAGAGTCCGTAGTAAAATATGAGACTTGGGCATATGCCCGAAATCGAATTTCGAGGTCCCAAGCCCGAGAAAAGAATTTTTAAAGAAAATTATTTGTTGGAAAATATAAAGGTTTTTAGAAGTGAATTGATGTAATTTATTGATGGTATCGAGCTCGTATCTTGATTTCGAAGCCCCGAACAAGTTGAAAATAATAATTTGGTTAAGTCCGTGGAATTTGGTAACAATCGGAGTTCGTTTGGTATAAAATGGGCCTATAGTTGAGAAAATAGAAATTTCAATGTTCTTGAGTGATTTCATGAATTTGAGGTTTAATTCATAGTTTTTGATGTTATTTTGAGGATTTGATCGCACGAGCAAGTCTATATAATATGTTTGGACTTGCGTGTATGTTTAGTTTGGAGCCCCGAGGGCTTGGGTGAGTTTTGGATAGGCCATGGGGTGAATTGGACTTAGGAAATTTCAGCTGGTATCTGGTATTTTTACCGAGGCCTCTGATCTTGCGATTGCGAGATTCTTAGGCTTGGGAAATGCGACTCAAGTGTCACAAATGCAAACCAAGCCTAGGCAGGCCCTCTTCGCAAATGTGAGCATAGGGTGGGAATTGCAAAGCCTGCCCATCGCAAATGCAGTGTCTTCCTTCTCAATTGCAAAGATGACAGGATTTCTCAGGGGTCGCAAATGCGACGCAGATTTTCCAAGGGGTCGCAATTGCGACATCTGCACCTGTGTAAATTATAATTTAGACGGGATTTCATCTATTTTTACAATCTTCAAACCCTAAAACATTTTTGGGTGATTTTTCAAAGGCACATACTCTTCCAAATCATTAGTATGTCATTCTAAGTCACTTCTTTCGATCTAATCCATCTTTTTACATGATTTCATTTCAAAATCAAGGGTTTTTCATGGGAAATTGGGTGGTTTTGGATAGAACTTAGGATTTTCAAATTTCGGGGATTTAGACCTCAATTTGAGGTCTAATTTTAAAATAAATTATATATTTGAGTCTGTGGGTGAATGGGTGATCGGGTTTTGGTTCGAACCTCGGGTTTTGACCAAGCGGGCTCGGGGTTGATTTTTGACTTTTTGGGGAAATCATTAGAAAACCTATTTTCATGCATTAGAATTGGTTTATTTAGCATTTATTGATATCGTTAAGTAAATTATGACTAGATACTAGCGAAATGGAAGTGGAATCGAAGGGTAAAGCAGTAGTTGAGGCTTGATTGTGTTCATGGAATTGAGGTAAGTATTTGGTCTAACCTTAGCTTGAGGGAATAAGAGTTGTGGTCTTATTTTCTATGTGTAATTGTTGAGTATGACGTATAGGTATGGTGACGAGTATCTATACGTTGGTTTCAAGCATGCCCGTGAGTCTTATACTATGATTATTGTGAATCAGTTATTTATTGTCCCTGCTTAATATGATGATTATTGGTGTTGAACAAGGTTTATGGGAGTATTCTTGGTAATCGAACACTGTAGAGCATTTGCTCAAGTTGAGATTTATATTGTGAAGTGATTGTGGAAATGAGAAGAGGTTTATGATATTGTTTCCCTTGCTGGGATGTTCTTGACTATGATATTGTTTCCCTTGCCGAGATATTATTGTTATACTATTGTTCCCTTGCCGTGATTTTATTGTAATTTTATTGATTCCCTAGACCGATTTGCTTGTGATTGTTTCTTGGGTAAGGAAGAGTGGAAAAGCACGAAGGGTGATATCATGCGTGATATTTATGAGTGAGTGTTAATGCACGAAGGGTAATGACATGCCGATATTATGAATGTAAAAGGATGAAGGGTGATGTCGTGCCATGATATGAGTGCACGAAGGATAATGGCATGCCATGATTATGTGAGGTAAAAGCACGAAGGATGATGCCTTGCCGAATCTATTGATTCTTATGGTGAGGACGAGAGTAAAAGCATGAAGGGTGATGCCGTGCACTTATTACTGTTTCTCTTATTCTTGCTTATAATTTAATTATGGCGTTCTTTGTGCTTCTCTGTTGAAATTCTGGTAGTATTTGATATTCCCCGCAGCATGTTTCCCCCTTCCCACCTTTAACTGCTAGCTTCTATTGTTATTATTTGTTGTATATGATTTAACTACATGTGTTTATTTGGTAGTCTTATCCTAGCCTCTTCACTACTTCTTTGAGGTTAGGCTCGACACCTACTAGCACATGGGGTCGGTTGTGCTGATATTACACTCTGCATTGTGTGCAGATCCCGGTACTGGAGCATTTGGACCATAGAGAGGTTGTTGCCTTCAGTCCAGCGGAGACCGGAGGTAGTCCTGCAGACGTCCGCAGGCCTTGGCATCCCCTTCTATCCTTTCCATTCTATTTTTATTTACTTCATAGACATACTTGTATTATTCTATTCAGACCACTGTTTGTAGTATTCATAGACAGTCCGTGACATTGTGACATCAATTCTGGGTAGAGTTGTATTTTGGATTTTGTACTAGTATTTAGTTATGTTATCAGAATTTTGTCTTCCGCATTTTTTTTATTATTGCTGTTGTTCTGTTGTTGATTTCCTGTTAATTTGAATTGTTAAAAGGTTAAGGAAAATGGGTAATAAAATCTGTAACACTCTACTTGCCCTTTCACGAGTAGGTGCCATCACAACTCCCGAGGGTGGGAAATTCGGGTTGTGACAGTGTGGGGCTTTTAATCCACTGTAATACCTTTAACTATATTGACCCAGAAGGGTGCTCCTTTCCGTTGGTCCGATGATTGTGAAGCGAGCTTTCAGAAGCTCGATAGCTTTGACTACGACACCGGTTCTAGTATTTCCTTCCCGTTCGGGGATGTATATTGTGTATTGAGACACTTCACGTATTGGTTTGGGTTGTGTATTGATGCAAGAGGGGTGACTTACTGCATATGATTTACGTCAGTAGAAGATTCATGAGAAGAATTACCATGTTCATGATATATAATTAGCCGCGATTATTCATGCTCTTAAGATATGGAGGCATTATCTTTATAGGGTGTTGTGTGAGTTTTATACTTATCATTGTAACTTACGGCATTTGTTCAAGTGAAGAGATCTCAATTTGAGGCAGCGTAGATGGCATGTGTTACTGAAGGATTATGACGCCACCATTCTTTATCATTCGGGCAAGGCGAATGTGGTCACGGATGCCTCAAGCAGGAAGGTAGAGAATATGGGCAGCTTGGCATTCATTTCAGCAGAGCAAAGGTCACTAGCTTTGGACATTTAGTCCTTGGCTAACAGACTTGTGAGGTTGGATATTTCTGAGCCCAGTTAAGTTCTTGCATGTGTTATTCCCAAGTCTTAACTATTGGGGTAGATCAAGGCTCGGCAGTTTGATGATTTGCATTTGGTAGCTCTCAAAGAGACGGTACTATAGGTTAGTGCCAAGGAGGTTTCTATTGGCGAGGATGGTGTTATGCACCTCCAGGGCGATCTATGTGCTCCTAATGTCGACGGCTTGAGGGAGAGGATTCTAGAGGATGCACACAGTTCACGATATTCTATTCATCCAGGTGCTGCAAAGATGTATCGTGACCTGAGACAGCATTATTAGTAGCGGCGAATGAAGAAAGTGGATTATGTATCTAGATGCCTAAATTGCATTAGGTCAAGTATGACCACTAGAGGCCAAGTGGCCTACTTCAGCAGATGACTATACCTGGGTGGAAATGTGAGCGCATCACTATGGATTTTATAGTCGAATTGCCGCGGACCTTGCGGAAGTTTGATGCAGTTTGTGTCATTATTGACAGGTTGACCAAGTCGGCACACTTTATTCCAGTTACGACTACCTATACTTCAGAGAAGTTGGCACATATTTGCATTCGGGAGATAGTTCGGTTGCACGGTGTGCCCGTTTCCATCATATTAGATATAGGCATTCAGTTCACTTCCCATTTCCAGAGAGCAGTACAGAGTGATTTGGGGACCCGCGTAGCACTCAGCACAACATTTCATCTATAGACCGATGGGCAGTCAGAGTGGACAGTTCAGATCTTGGAGGACATGCACAGGGCATGTGTGATTGATGTTGGAGGGCAGTGGGATCAGTTCTTTCCTTTGGCTGAGTTTTCTTATAATGACAGTTATTATTCTAGCATCGAGATGGCTCCATTTGAGGCCTTGTATGGTCGGTGGTATTGTTCTCCCATCAGGTGGTTTGAGCCTGGAGAGTCTAGGTTATATGGTACAGATTTGGTGAAAGATGCCTTAGAAAAAGTAAAGTTGATCCAGGAGCGACTTCGCACAACACAATCTAGACAAAAGAGTTATGTGGATCAGAAGGTGCGGGATGTATCATTTATGGTCAGCAAGAAGGTTCTCTTGAAAGTCTCGCCGAAAAGGGTATTATGAGGTTCGAAAAGAAGAGCAAGTTGATCCCCAGGTTTATAGGCCCATTTGAGATGTTGACACGAGTTGGGGAGGTTGCTTATAAGCTTGATTTATCTCCCAGATTATCAGGAGTTACATCCGATTTTTCATGCGTCTATTCTCCGGAGGTACCACGCTGACTTGTCATATATGTTAGACTTGATCACTATTCAACTAGATGAGAGCTTTGCTTGTGAGGAGGATCTAATTGAGATCCAAGAGGATTTTCATGGTAAAGGTTCAGTGGAAGGGCCAAACAATCAAGGAGGTGACATGGGAGTCCAAGAAGAACATACGTAGTAGATTCCCACACTTATTCAGCACTTCAGGTATGAACCTAAACTTGTTCGAGGTCAAATGTTTGTTTAAGAGGTGGAGAATGTAACAACCCAACTGTTTGTTTTCCTTTCTATAACTATTTCCCCTAAATAAGACTTCTCGTACTTGCTTTTACTAATTTATGACTTGTAGGGATGGTTGGTTCGGGATTTGGAAGAGTTTGGGTTAAAACCGGAATACTTGGTTCCTTAAGGTTGGGTTAAAAGGCCAAGTCTGACTTCGGTCAATATTTTGGGTAAACGACCTCAAAATCGGGATTTGAAGGTTCTAACAGGTTCGTATGATGATTTAGGACTTGGGCGTATACTAAGATCAAGTTTTGGGCAACCTGGAAGCGTTTTGGCACCTAATAGTGAAATTTAGTTCTTGAAGGTTTTTAGAAGTTTTTTAAGTTTGGTTTGGAGAGGGTTTTTGTGATATCGAGGTCCGATAGGAATTTTGAGGCCAGGAATAGTTCTGTAGTGTCATTTAAGACTTGCATGCAGAATTTGGTGTCAATCCGAGTAGTCTAAGTATGATTCGACACGTTCAGAGCGATTTAGAATCTTGAAGTTCAAAGTTTGATTCAATTTGGTTGTGGGTGTGATTCTTGGTTTTTTTGTTTTTTACGCGTTTCGAGAGTTCAAGCAAGTCCCTATTATGTTTACATACTTGTTAAAGTTGTTGGACGGGGTCTCGAGGGGCTCGGGTGTGTTCCGGACCACTCGGAGTTTAGGTGAAACACACCAGATTTGTTGCTTCTAGTTCCTTCTTTGTGAACGTAGTTGCACCCTTATATTCGCGATGAAGGATTTGGTGTGTTGTGGCTGGGAAGCATTTGCCCTTCGTGTTCGCATGCTGAGGATCGTGTTCGTGAAGTTCTGGGTCCTTTAGCCTTCACGTTCGCGTGGCCTGGCTCGCGTTCGCATAGAGGAGGCTAAGCTGGTGGTCGATGTTGACTCTTCGTGTTTGAGAAGTAGCCCTCATGTTTGCATAGGGTAGGCCATGTGAGCCTCCGCGTTCGCGTTGAGTAAGTTTCCTGGTCCTGGACCGTTTATCTTCGCGATCGCGAGGCGTCTTCTGTGATCGTGAATAAGGCAGACCTGGCAATGAACTTTTTTTAAAAATGGAACTTAGGCCATTTAAGCTCACTTCTTCCATGGTGGTGTGATTTTTGGAGCTATTGGAGAGGGAATTACACTTAGCACTTTGAGTTTCGAGTCGTTCGGTGTCAAGTTTAGAGATTTGGGAGCGTTCTTGAATTTAGAAGTAGGCTTGAGACGAGATAAGTCTCATTTTTTAACTTTGCAAGATGGAATTTACCCCATAGGTGAATTAAATGCATGTTCAAACCTATTTGTGGGGGCTACGTACGTACAAGGTAATGAGAGTTCGTATGTAGCTACTAGTATGCTATTGTCCAGGTAGTTTAGGATCTGCATCATGCTATTATTGGAATGTTGTGTCCTTACTTGCTAAACTAATCACTTAAACCATGTTAGAAATTAAAAAAAAGGATTGTGTGAGGTTAAATTCACTTACTTGAAGGTTTGTATGAAATACTTGACTTTAAATGAGAAATTTGTATTTTCTTGAAAATAAATTATTATTTATGGATCGGGCTGAGCGCCTCGGTAGTAAATATATGCATCTATGGATCGCGCCGTTCGACTCTCCGACAGGGCAAATTTTTAATATTATGTTCGATCGGGCCGTACGATCTCGGCATAATTGGACATGTTAATTACTTGAAACTCTATGTGATTTATACTGCTTAAATAATATGAAATGTAAGTTGTTACATGATATGATTGAAATTGACATTTGATTTATAAAAGAATATCTTATCTTTTCCTGTTATCGAACTGTTAATATTATTGATATCTATGTCTAGCATAACACTTTAATTATATTATTGTTGGCCCTAGTAAATGTCAAGTCAATCCCTCGTCACTACTTCTTTAAGGTTAGACTGGATACTTACGGGGTACATATTATTTATGTACTCATACTACGCTTATGTACTTAATTGTACAAGATCTAAGGCAGGTGCATCTAGTTATCTGCTAGGCGCACATTCTTGATCTTGGATTGAGACTTCACAGTAAGCTACCACCTTTCTAGCCATTCAGCAGCATGCCGGAATTTTTCTTTTGCTTGTATCTGTCTACTCTATTTCAGACAATATGATAGTCATCTTTTGTATATTCTACTAGTTGCTCGTACACTTGTGATACTAGATCTTGGCACATATTAGTAAACTTTATTTTTGGTGTTGCATTTTTGTAAGTATGATTTCTTTTAGTTGTTTCCGCTTCAGTTGCCTTAAAAATCCGATATTTATCAAATGTTTTAAATTTAAGTTATGTTAGAAGTTGGGATTATTTCGCAAAATAAATGTGAACTCACTAATTGATTAGTGTTGGCTTGTCTAACAACGATGTTGGGTGCCATCACAACCTATAACACAATTTGGATCGTGATATTAAATATTGATTTTTTATTATAAAGTTTATGACAATAACTTTTTTGCTATATTTTAATTTTCTTGACAAATAACACAATCAATTTTCTAGCTTGTGCTTTTTGCCTTAATATTTTCTATTACTCATTATACTGCAATTTCAGTATGATTTAATTTATACTATTTGTATAACTTATATGGGACACACGTGCATCGCACGTGTCTCAAAACTAGTCATTATAAATGTGGGAAGCTCTTAACTGAAAAGTTTAATTACCATAATACCTTTTTGAATAAATATAAATACCTTAAGTATTAGTTAAGAATAAATATTATTAAGAAAAAAATTAATTTAAATTGTCCTTTCAGAAAAGTTGTGTCCTTTTCATTTGATCGACGAAATCAATTGCACTCTCATTATTGTGGGCCGGCTTTAATAAAGCACCTTTGGGCAACAACAATGGGATCCAATTTCGAGATCAATTCGACAACGAAACTCTTTAAGCAATGATCTTATCTATGTTATTTATCTTGACGCGATACAAAAGACGGCTTTCGAGAGTGTCATGACCCAACTTTCCCTCTGTTTCGATATCGTGATGGCACCTAATCTTAGAAATTGGGTAAGCCTAACTCATACTAAAATACCATAATAATAAATGAAAGTTAACATTCTAGTAGCAGAAATCTCTACAAAATTTATAATTCCCAAAACCCGGTAGTACAAGTCATAAGCTCTACAGAGTTAGCTACCACTTCTAAATATAACTGTTCGAAAATGCGTGAAAACAATTGAATACAAGTAAGAAGATAACTCCAAAGCCTACAAACGCAGAAGCAGGTTTACCTTGGGTCTTCTCAGCAATGATCCGCACAACTACAAATGATCAATACCTAGATCTACACAACAAAAATATGCAGAAAAGTAGTATGAGTACACCACAACGGTACCCCAATAAGTATCAATACTAACCTCGGTGGAGTAGTGATGAGGAACAGTCAAGACACCTACTGGTCGAATAAACTGTACAAATATAGGAACAACGGAACATGATGTATATATAAAGACTACACGAAATAGCTAACAATACTACAATCACAATAAGGGAAGAAAACAATAAGTAATAACGAAAATACCAAAATAATGACATAAAAGAGCAAGCAAAAACACAAACCCAAATCCTAAATTTTCAATACAATAAAGAAAAGCAATAACTCAGATCCTACGACAGTGTTCACATCAGGTCTTATCCAATAATTTCCACGAAGTACCGAATCTCGAACAAATTACAGCTCACGAGTCTCAGTACCTGAAATCTAACACTTGGCATCCTGTGCCCCCATCATACCTCATGATCATGCTGATAATTCACTTGCTAACTAGAGCCACTCTAACATATATAACAAGTAAACGAGGGTGTGCATCTATACTCAGTAAAATCATGATGCTTCACATCTAATAAAAGTGTTCAACTACGTGTATATTTGTTCAAGTGCTTTAACATAGTTCCTACCAGCTAATAAGCATAAGAAAAGAACGGATAGCACGTAAGATGTTTCCTCACAACTTGATATAAAGCCCATACAGGTAAGTGTACCACAACATAATATCAAACAACAAGAATGACCTCAGTCTATCACAAATCATCACAATCAATCCATGACATAACCCACCTTGTGTCCCCATGTGTGCAAACAATAACATAATAAGTGTCCACCTTGTTTCATCACATGTGCATCATAATATTTCCACCTTATCTCGCCACATGCCCAACCCGCATTTAAGCATAAATATACATACTCTGCCTCGTCACACTGCATGTACAATATATCAATAGTAGCAATCGCACGGCAGAAACCTCGTGCATCACAATATCAACTACCGCATGGCAGAAACCTCGTGCACCACCACAACAAGTACAACAACAATAATGACAATATATACAAGAACACGACAAGTAAATCAACTCAAGAACTTTCTATCATGACGAGACGATAAAACTAGCTCACAAGAAATAACCACAATAGAGAATACCAAGCGTAATAATAACGGCTCAACAAGGGAGAAAATAATCTGAAGCAACGATCCCACAATATGTAATTCAACAACAAGGAACCTAACACGAATCAAATAATTCCAAATAAGAAAATGTCAAGTAAATATAGGATACCTAAACTTCTTTTAAGGTTGGGTAATTTACGAAAAATATACAACAATTTCAATTGAGGATGAGTAACTGGAAGATAATCATAACCTCAATTAAGACTAAACACTTACAGGGGAGATAATAATGATTTTCAACAAAGATGAGCAATTATAAAAGATAGCATGACAATAGAAGAGGTAAAAAACTTCAGTTAAGCAAAACAAGAGTCAAATAGGCAATAAGAATGAATCATAAGCAATTAATTCTAATTAGAGCATGTATAGGTGAAACTAGTAAGTGGAAAACTCAAGCATATCAAGTACACATTCATACACAGTGAATATAAGGACCTAAGAACCATAAAAAGCCAATGTTTCCATAAGTAAGTTTGAGCACGCACTCGTCACCTCGTGTACACAAATAACAATCAACATAGCATACTCAAATCCTTAGGGGAAGTCCCCCACACAAGGTTAGGAAAGATACTTACCTCAAAGACGACAAATCGATACTCTAGAATGCATTTCTCGGGTGAAAATACCTTAGGATGACTTAAATCTAATCAAATTAACTTCAAAGCACAAATAAAATACATAAAAAACTATTCCAGATCATAAAGTCTCAATCTTTAACAAAATCCAAAAAACGGTCCAAAAGTCGACCGCCTAGGACCGCACCTTGGAACCTGACAAATTTTACAAAAACTAAATACCCATTCCGATACGAGTTCAACCATACAAAATTTATCAAATTCTGATACCATTTGGTCCCTCAAATCATAATTTTTCATTTTAGGAATTTTATTCAAAAACTAACATTTTTCCCAAACCAAAACACAAATTAAATGATGAAAATGAAGATAAAATCACAAAATATATTAGATTCTAAGTGAAGAATACTTACCCAATCGATTTTTGTGAAAAACCCTCAAAAAATCACTCAAAATCGAGATCTACAAGTCAAGATATGAATAAAATGGTCTAACCTTCGATTTAGGAATATATTTTGCTTGCCCAGGGGTTTGTTTTTTTACGTTCGTGACCCTTGTCTCGCGTTCGCGATGTCTAAATTCCTCGTCAGCTATTTCAAAACTCATTCTAGTTAGCCTTTAGTGTAATGGCCATAACTTTTTGAACACAACTCCAAATGACAAATGGTTTGATGTTTTGAAAACTAGACGCCAAGTGCTATAGTTTCATATGTTGATCCTTTCCTGAATCATTTTATATTGCGAGATATAAGGTTCCAAAGTCAACCCTGTGCAGCAGATATTTTCGAACTCTCCGGGGACAGCCTGTAATGTAACTACCATAATTTTTGTAAACAAATTTAAATGCCAATTAATTTACATTTCTAAAAACTAGACACAAATAGCTACAACTTTCATTTATGGATCATATTCAAATTCCTTACAGATTGTGAGATATGAGCCTCCGAAATCAGACCTGTGCAACCGAGATTTTCTTCTTCGCGAATGCGAGAGTCTCTTCGTGAACGCGAATAACTAACTTCTAGAAGCCAAATTCTTCTACGCTAGCGTGAGAGGCTCCTCGCGAACACGGAGAACAATACCAAATATCAGATAATCAAAATGCAAACTAGCCCAAAATGATCCGAAACATATCCGAAACGCACCCGAGTCCCCCGGGACTCCGTCTAAACACACAAAAAGGTCATACAATCTAACATGGACTCGCTCAAGGTCTCAAATCATATCAAACAATACCGAAACGATGAATCACGCCATGAATCTAACTATAAACTTCCAAATCTTCCAACTTAAAAAACGTATGCCGAAACCTATCAAATCAACCCGAAATGACTCCAAATTTTGCAGACAAGTCCAAAATGACATAACAGAGCTTCTCTAACTCTCGGAATTGCATTCTAACCTCGATATCACAAAATTGAACTATGGGTCAAACTTCTCCACTTTCCAAACTTCAACTTTTCCAACTTTCGCAGAAACGCCTCAAATTATCCTACGGACCTCCAAATTCGAATCCGGACGCACGCCTAAGTCCAAAATCACCATACAAAGCTGTTGAGATCACCCAAAACCCCGTTTACTCAAAAGTCTGATTCCGATAAAATTCTTAGCGTTTAAACTTCCAAAACTAGACTTCTTTCAATTTGACTCTGAATCATCCGTTAACTAAATTTAACCATGCACACAAGTCGATACTCATATTATGAAGCTATTTCAGACCTTACGCCGCCGATCAGAGCTTAATTTATCAAAACGACCGGTCGGGTCGTTACAGAGAGTCACTTAGCCCCTTGATCTCTTCTCTCAAAAAAAAAAACCATGCGGGCAAGTCGATCAAAGTCAGAGCGGGGAGAGAAATAAGTAACTAAATATTTCCTATGAATTTAGTGAAATAATCATATATATTTAAATTCCAATGATGCATAAAGCCTTTAATCCTATTTTAAACGCCAATATACATAAAACCTATAACCGTATTTGCAGATAATTCCTTCAAAAGTTAGGTTTATATCCCTTCTACATTATACTCGTTTAACCCTTTTAACCTTTACAAACAACATATAGGGTGTGTTAGGTATAACGGAAAATATTTTTCGTGGAAAATATTTTTTTGGAAAACAAGTAGTAATCTTATTTATTTTTCGGTGTTTGGTACGCAAATTAAGGAAAATGACTTCTCAAGAATATTCATAAATAATTTAGATATAATAAACATGAAGCCATAAACTTTCAAAACAACAACCTTTCGGACACACAAATTTCATAAAATTTCAAAACCGCAAAATTTTGAACCCGTAAACTTTATAATTTCTGAACCCATAAACTTTCAAACACATAAACCTCCGAACTCATAATTCTGGAACTTGTAAAATTTTGAGTCTTTAAACCAATAAATAATAAAATTAAAACTGAAAAATATATTTAAATTTTTTTTACGGGGGAGGGGGGGCAGTAAAACGAAAAAAAACAGAAATTTAAATT
>MU766826.1:194621-217906 GCA_026770625.1 Nicotiana glauca
AAAAGGGGACGCCCAAACTTAGTACAAAATACATAGTATGACAAAAGAGATTGAGATGTGACAGCCCGTTAGTGTTACGTCGTATGAGGGCTGGTGTTGAGCCGCTTGAATAGATTTGATCGACCCCGGGTGCATTCCTCAGGGAATTCCTACATTTATTGGAGCTTCAGCCGATGTTTATTCTTGGCCGGGCATCGACAGGTTTCGAAGGAAGCGACCGACCTGAGATCCCATGCTTCCAGATTCACTCTTCGAAGCATTATGTTGGGGGGGAGGGGGGAATCGATTTCCCGGTTTTCACCACACACAGATAGTCTCCATATTTCTTAGAGGGAAGTGATAAGAAACGGTATAGACACATCATTTCCCGATATCCTATAGTGGTGTCATGTCGATGGGTGCAGCTCTCTTTTGACAGGTATCGAGGTACTTCGCCTTTTCGCTTCTTTGGGATCACCTGAAACGTTATGACCCTTGGAGTCATATCGTTGCTATCGGTTCAGCTTCTATGAATGCATTGATTGTGTCTGCCGTTACGTTTTTCGAGTATGGTAATGGCATCGTCGATTGCTTTGCCCTCCCTATAAATGGGGCTTCTTGTGGCTAGATTTTCTACTCAAACTTCCTTCAATACCTATCCCTCCTTCCTCTCCTTCCATCTTGAAGTTCCACCGTCTTTTCGTGTTCGAAGCCTCATGCTTCAAGATTTTACGCCATATGCACCTTGACTCCTTTCTGGATCTCTTTTCGGTTGGACGGATTTGTACCGCTATGATGTTGCTGTTGTTGTTGTTGTTGTTGTTGTTGCTATTGCTTCAATCATTGTCAGCTCGGGGCGATGAGGCAGAGAGCCATTTTCTTCCGACCCTGGGGGGTATTTTTCCGACTATGCACCGCTGTTCAGGAGAGGGCTCAAATTATACACCGCTGCTCACTCTCCTTTCTTGGCTAAGCGCGTTACACCCCTTTTGTATTCCTGGGGGATATGGCGGCGATTCTCGCTGGTTGTTGCCTCCCAAGCCGGGGCAACGTCTCAAGAAATGACTTGGTGGGTTTGATACTGGAGGGGTTCATGATAGCCAAATTTTTCCCCCAGCCACTTTTTGTCTCCTTCCCTCATCTCTCTTCCTTTTGAAGGTGCCATTCTAAAGAATCGAGATGAGGTCCCTAAGGGCTTCGAACTTGGAAGATATTGTCTTTGAGGTTATATGCCCGAGGGGATGATGGCAGAGATGCCGCGCAAAAAGTAGGCTAGACTCTTAGGCTTTTACTGTATGCATACCTTTGGATTTCCTTTTTTGCGTGATGATCCCCTCGCGGGCTTTTGTAACTATATGCAAGGACCCCTAGAGGGCTGTTATTAATAGATTTCTTAAGAATATGAATATGCTTTTTCTTGACTCCTGCTTTTAATTTTTTTTCCTTGGTTTTGTATGTTCTCATGCCCTTCGAGGTCCTTGAACGTCTTCCTTCGTTGTTAGCTACCGATGCTTGGCTTGGACGTAAGCATTTTTCCCGATCTTCCATTTATTGGCATGGCTCCTTTCAGAGCCTATTGTTGTACTTCGGATTGAGCCTCAGTTGATCTGATAGGCTTGGGCCATCGGGTTCTCCGAATCTCATGGAGATAGCTGGTGGAGTCCCGGGTCTCGAGAGTGGTATCCTGAGTGAAGATCATTTTTTGGTACCTGGGGGTCCCTTTCGAACTGGTTACAGATAACTTATTGGATCATATGCGATTGACTTCTATTGAGAAATTGCCCATGCTCGGGTGCTACCTCGATCCTCCCTAAAGCCTTTGATTGATAAAATGGCTCCGCGTAGGGTTGTTTTCGTTCTGACCAGAATAAGACCAATAACATTGGGCCACCGGATCCTTACCATAAAGGCGTGGGTAGTGCCTTTGGACTTAGTAGTGGCCTTTGAGAGGAGGCTCGCCCGTTTTAGGGACGTCGGTGGCTTCTTGAATGCGGTCTCCAGGCGGAGGTCTGCCTGCGTTTGGACTATTCGGATTGGCATCCGGGGAATATTCTGCAAGAGTGTATGTTAAAAACAATTACTTTTGCTAGCTGGCTTCCTTTGGCGGAGGCCTCTGTGCACCGATCTTGTTGTTGGCGAAGGCATTGTTGGCCTCTTGGGGCTTTGTCTTACCGCGATGGAGGCCTCCGGGGTTGACTATTATATCGGCGCTGGAGATGGTGATGACGCTCTTAGCTGTTTTCGAATTTATCTCCACTTTTCTCAAATGCAATGTGAGGATGCTTTCATCTCTTCAGGGGTCATTGGAGCCTTCCTTTAATGGCTATTTATTTGGTGAAAGCAAACGTCGGGCTCGGGCGAATCGTTCCTCTAAGGTGTTAGCTGTTGGTGCCCCACCTTCGAATCATTATCTGTTTGAAGAGATGAAGAAGATGTACCTCGTGCGGTACGCCTCGTGTTTCACCGGCTCTATCTGCGATGATGGCGAATTTAGCAACCGTGCCCTCATTCCTCTGCCGCGTTCGTACGGGTGTTTGTCGGTGTCAGGTAGTTCCTCAGGGGTGAGGCTGTTTCACGCTTCTGAGGAGAATATATCGACCGAGTCGGGTGCTTCCAAAGCCCTTGATTCCGGGGTGACAGTTCTCTCGGGCCCAGTAAGGTTGGACAAACAGGAATGTGTTTGGGTGTCGAGTAGGTTTATCGGTCTTCCTGGTAAGTTTTGGCATGGTTCTTCTATGTATTCTTTGTCCTTCTCCCTTTACTAAACCTTCCTTACGTGGACCTGTGGTGGGCTCAGGTCCGAGCCGCTTTTCCAAGGGGCCAAGCCTCAGAAAATTCTGGATGAGGTCGAGTCCCCTGGGTTCCGCAGCGAAGAGAAAGGGGATGAGCTGTCGTATTGGTGATATAAGTCATATAGAGGCCCAAACTATGAGAGTTATTTGATAGAATAGGTGACTCCTTGCAGTATGTGTTTCTCCCTCTTCTGCTCTTAGGGATAACCCCATGTTATGTTAGTTGTACAAAAAGGCGGGGGTTTTGGAGTACCTTAAGGGCGACGTCAGCTGTGCCGAAGTTGCTTGTGAAGAGCTAAGGGCTCAAGTGCAGGTCCAAGCTTTGGAGGGGATGAATGCCTCGGCCGAGGTCTTGCTTTCGAGGTCCAACTCTTTTCGACTTGTGATGGTGCCAAAGTTCAATTTAGGTGTGATTGCAGGACTTCGAATCTGATCTTCTGAAGTTTATAGAGCCGAGATATTGATGCTTGGGCTGAAGTGGCACTAAGCTGAATTCAAGGTTGGTTGGGAGATGGCGATTCATATGAAAGGCGCTGCCGATGCTGAAGTTGAGTTAAAGCGAACCCTCGACCGAGAGAAGAGGATCCAGGAATACGTTCACTGCAGATTCTAAAGAGAAGTACTCGGGAGGTCGGCTCCTGCTTTCCCAGAGAAATTGGCTCGAGTAAGGGGGGAGTAATCGTGGCGCTTGGTTACTTTTTGCTAAAGTATAAAGGCGAATTTTGATGAACCGTAGCTCTTTCAGTGCGGAGTGTGGAGTTTACCGCTTTGTCACTTTGTTTCTGATATATGCAGGATACGCTTGTAGATGGAGAATGCGCCTTTTTTGCGCACGTAATATATAATAAGGAATTTGAAGCTTTTTTGTACCTTTTTCTTTGTGATTGCTTTTGACTGGGTGGGCCGGGTTTTGATGTTCGTGGGATCATCGCAAGTCCGGAACTGATCGGACAGGTCCGGGGGCTCTTAGGCATGATTTTTGACGTGAGTAGGTGACGGGGCCTCCGTGCTTGGTCTGGCTGCTTAGGCTTAGTCTCCGAGTCGGGCTTTGGCTTGAGCCTTCTTGCCCTTGAATCTTTCGTGCTCGTGCGGGCAGGTAGTAATCGTTTTGACCTCTTTCCTTTGGTCATTTGTCGTTTCAACTATTTTTCGGGGTCTAGTCTCCGAGTCGCATTGTGACTTCGAGCTTTAATTGACCCTCAAGCTCTTTCCTGCCTGCATGCGCGGATGATGATGGCCCTGCTTTGGGTTTAAGTGATCTTACGGGCGCATGGCCTGGAGATTTAATCAGCTGACGATGGTATTTTTTGAGCCGTTCCCTTAGCATATTGCAATTTTCAGGTCCAGTCTCCAAGTCGCATTGCAATTCGAGCTGTAATCGACCCTTGAATTTTGTTGAGTTTCCGGCCGGCGACAGTGGCAATTATGCTGTGCCCTTAGGCGTATTGCAATATTTGGGCCCTATCTCCAAGTCGCGTTGCAATTCGAGCTGTAATTGACCCTTAATCTTCCATGATTCTATGGTCGGCGTTAGTGGCATTTATGCCGCAGCCCTTAGGTATGTTATCATTTTTGTGTCCAGTCTCCGAGCTGCATTACGATTCGAGCTATAATTGACCATTAAATTTCATTGAGTTTCTAGACGGGGACAGTCGCACTTATGCCGTTTGGTCATTGAGACCTTTTAGTATATGGACCGGAGGCTTACATAGTTAACTATTTTGGATACGGTCTCTGAATCGGGTTACAATTCGAGCTCATTTTAATCCTCAAGTTGTCAATTTTCAAGCTAGCGACAATGGCTCTTACGATATTTGGTCGTAGAGACCTTTCAATATGAGGCTCTTAGCTGACGACATTGGCTCTTACGCCTATTTTTGCATGTGGGCTTTTTTGTAAGCTTTGTTTCCGCTCGTTAAGGTCTTTTAGAGTATTTTTTTGACCCGTCGTTGGTTCTAGAAGAACCTTAATTTCAAGACGTTATCGGTAATGTTTTGAGCACCTCGTAAGGTTCATAGCTCGTAGGTCGAGTAGATTGATGCTCTTGCGCTTTGGAGTCTACGTGGTCGAAGCTCGTTTTTTTCTTGTTGAGAGAAGCCTATTTTAATCGGTTCTTTTCGAAGTATATTCGGAGTAGTGGCCTGCGATTTTTAGCGACAGTCGGGCGTCCCTGAGTCGCGTTATTTTGGCTGCATCAGCCGCTTTGCCCCTAGTCGTATGCATTTGGCCTTAGCCATTTTTGATCCCAAGTGATAGTTTAGGCATCTATATCGAGGGTATTCCCTTTAGGGATTCTTACAAATACGACGTATAGCCTAAACTTCAGGATTTTCATACCTGTTGAGGTCTTACAGTTTGTCATGCCTATTGAGGTCTTACAGTTTTTCATGCCTATTGTGGTCTTACAATTTTTCATGCCTATTAAGGTCTTATAGTTTGTCATGCATATTGAGGTCTTACAGTTTGTGTAAAATAGATATGCTTATGCCGAGGCTTCCCGCTAGGGTCTTACAGTTTTGGATTTTGCCAGTGCATGGCAATTGGCGATAGTTTCCGAGCCATCAAATTTGTTTAAGCCTGAAGACCGCTTCTCGTGAGCTCGGAGTTGCCTTATAAGGGCCTGATGAGCCCGAATTTCCGACCCTGGGGTCGTGTGTATGTTGAATCGTTTTAAATCTCTGAGTATCTCGGGACGTATTCGGCGGAGAGGCTTTTGTCGAGAGTATATTGTGACTTTACCTTTTGGAGAATGAGATGTTGGATGATATTCTCTGATCCATTAGCGCAATACACGTGTTGTTTCGTTGAATTGATCTTTTTTAGGCCGAGTTTGGTTGCTTCGATGATTTTCATGTTGCCTTACTCAATCGAGGAGCCTTTCTCTTTTTTCATTGGAGAAAAAGGGTATTTTTTGATTGCCCGATATAACAGTACATGCTTCCACTTTGGCAGGGTCTAATTACATCGACCGTTTGGCCCTATACATCGTCTCACCGTAGGAACCTTTGCTTTGCGTGTCCCCACCTTCTTTGAGTCGGGTGGTTTCCAGGGGGGATGCCCCTCGCCGCTTGAAAGTTGGTCATAAGGGCGACTTGTAGAAATTTGTGGAGTTTCCCCTTTATGCAGCATCGCAGTCGTTGCCTCGTTAAAAACCTTGCCAGTAAAAACCCTTCTTTTTGGGATAAAAACTCGGTCGAAGGAAAAGAGTGCAATGTGCACGCTTTTGGGGGTCTCGAGATCTCCTGATAGTGTTAGTATTCTAGTATCTCTGGTCGAGTGCTTGCACGAGGGTTAGTTCTTAATCTGAAATAAAACAAAAGAAATAGATGTACCTTTAAAATGAGATAGGCTGGCAGCGCCTTGGGGTTGGCTTATTACTACTGCCCGAGGGCAGACACGCGATGCAGATTTCTACTTTATGTCGTCAAACCCGACCGGGGTTGAGACCTGGTTCACCCGTTGGCTTATTCTGGAGCAGAGGTACGGTCGCTGGTAACACGTCGTGTGTTGCAAACATTTTCCTCGCTGCTTGTTGTTCCCCATAGACGATTTTGATCCCGTCCTTTGTCGAGAATTTCATCATCTGGTGGAGAGTGGACGGTACCGCTCTCATGCAGTGTATCCACGGTCGCCCAAATAAGGCATTATACCTCATACTCCCTCGATGACATAGAATTTGGTGTCTTGGATTTTTCCAGCCACGGTAATCGGAAGGATGATTTCTCCTTTTATTGTTTTGCTCGCCATGTTGAACCCATTAAGGACCCGAGTGGCGGGCATGATCCGTTCAGTAAGTTTGAGTTGTTCTACCACCCTCGACCTGATAATATTGGTCTAGCTACCTGGATCCACGAGTACACGTTTTATCTAAAAAGAATTCACAAGAAAAGAGATTACCAGGGCATTATTGTGGGGTTGAGACAGAGCCTCGGTATCTTCTTCACTGAACGTGAGGGCATCTTCGGGGATATATCCCCGAGTCTATTTTCCTTGGTGATGGATATTTTTATTTTCCTCATCATGGGTTCCTGCAGGGCATCGGCACCCCCTATGATCATGTGGATAACGTGTTGTGGCTCGTTTGCCTCATTCTTATTGGTTGCCTCCCTGTCCCAGAACTGATTTTTGCTCGATCGCTAAGAAATTCCCGAAGGTTCCCTTTGTTGAGTAGCCGGGCCATTTCTTCTCGTAGTTGATAGCAATCCTCGGTCCTGTGATCGTGTGTATTGTGGAACTCACACACTAAGTTGTAATTTCTCTGCGAAAGGTCTAACTGTATTGGTTTGGGCCATTTGGTATCCCTGATTTTGCCAATAGCAAACACGATGTCTGATATTTCGATGTTGAAGTTGTATTTCAATAAGAGGGGCGCGTTCGTCTGCGCCATATGTTGATCGAACCTGGTTATGTGACGAGACCCCGAGGATCCTGTCCTCGATCTATCCTCCGATTGTTGCGGGGTAGGTTGCGCCTTGGGGCGTTCCTTCTGTCTTCAAGGTACGGTTGGCACCTTTCTTTGCTTGTTTTCAACTCTTTTGCCAAGAGTCTGGTTGGGTATACTGAGCCCGAAGGGGCTCCCAACTGGTCATCCTCGGCCGTGATCTTTGACTGGTATCGGTTGTGAACGTCCGACCAGGTCACGGTTGGATATTCGAATAGATTCTGCTTCAGCTACTTTGAAGCCATCGAGCTTCGTTCGTTCAGGCCTTGGGTGAAGGCCTGCACTGCCCAGTCATCGGAGACTGGTGGCAGCTCTATCCGTTCTATCTAGAAGCGGGATACGAATTCCCGCAACATCTCGTTCTCTCTCTGCTTGATTTTGAAAATGTCAAATTTCCTTGTTGCTACCTTGATAGCTCTGGCATGTGCTTTTACGAAGGAGTCTACTAGCATGACCAACGAATCTATGGAGTTGGGAGCCAAGTTGTGGTACCATATCAAGGACCCCTTTGAAAGCGTTTCTCCACATTTTTTCAGCAATACGGACTCGATCTCATCTTTTTTTATGTCGTTGCCTTTTACTGCGCAGGTGTAAGCGGTGACGTGTTCGTTAGGGTCGAAGGTGCCATTGTACTTGGGGAGTTCCAGCATTCTGAACTTTTTTAGGATGGGCTTTGGGGCCGCTTCCTCGAGGAACGACCTTTGAATGAACTTCTTTGAATCCAAACCATTGAGGACTGGGGGCTCACCTGGGATCTAATCGACCCTAGAGTTCTAGGTCTCAACTTTTTTATCATTGGCTGCAATCATTTTCTCACCTGATTCGATCCTTTTGATGAGGTCCTCGAGCATTTTTATGATGGCAGGATCAGCTACTGACACGTTATTGCTTGACCTTTCGAGAACTCGTTCGGCGGGGGGAGCCGTCTCTGGTGCCACTATGCTGGGGGTTCTTGGATGGATTTGCAGCTGAGAAATGGCCAGTTGTTGTGCCTGTAACATTTCAAAGATAACATGAAGACTGACTTCATGTTCCTCCCGGGCCAGGGTTTTTTGAGCTTCTTGTTGGTCGTTGTGTCGTACACTCCTGTTGGCGTGAGAAGTTTCATCAACTTGTTGTGCATATTGTGAATCTGCGTCCGCTAGGATTGGTCCAGGAATGATATCAGGATTCCGCGGGGGTGCTTTGTGGCCGGGATAGCCTCGCCATTTTTCCCGTGATTTTCGAGGTTGTCGTTCTCAACTCTGTTTACCTAGCCGAACATTTTGGCCTGAAATCAAAGGATCTTGGACAAGAAAAAGCGTGAAAGATAATGTGCGTTTGTGTGACGAAACCAGCAAGAGAATAATCACTATTATTTTTAGCCCCACGGTGGGCGCCAAACTATTTACCGTGAAAATGGAAACAACAATTAAACTTGTAAATGGGATTCTAAAAATACATGATCTAATTCTCGAGCTAATTATTAAATCAATTAATGGTAAGAACGTGAAATATAATGATGAAATGCGAGCTAAAACGAGGAAATAATCGAACTGAAGGGGCTTGTTGCCCGGGAGCAGAGATGGTCGATGGGACCTCGGGTCGGCGTTGGTATCGATCTCGAATTATCGGGGCAGCCGGGGTTGGGATTACAGTTAAAGATATAACTAGGTAGGGCTCTTTTAGCCAATATTAAGCTATAAAATGAAGAACAAGTTAAATGGCAATGAATACGGTGACGGCCTCGGGCCGATACCAAATGATAAACAAGAATAATGACCGACAATAAATAACTTTGAGCCAAGGGGAATAAGCAAATTAGAGAAAATAGAGAGAAGATATTATTGCACTTGAGTAGGACAATTGGAGATCTTCTTTACAAGGTGTTGGTCATCCCCTTTTTATAGAAAGGGGATGCCGAAACTTAATACAAAACATGTGGTATGACAAAAAAGATTGGGATGTGATAGCCCGTTAGTTTTACGTCGCATGAGGGCTGGTGTTGAGCTGCTTGAATAGAATTGATCAACACCGGGTGCATTCCTCGGGGAATTCCTGCATTTGTCGGGGCTTTAGCCGATATTTATTCTTGGCCGAGCATCGATAGGTTTCGAGGGAAGCGACCGACCCGAGATCCCATGCTTCCGGGGTCACTCTCCGAAGAATTATGCCGGCGTGGGGGGAATCGGTTACCTAGTTTTCACCGCACACAATACCACTATTATAATATTTTTGGACATAAATATAAAACCATTTTATAGTAAATAATTTATTTAATGTCCATGGTATTCTTTTTAATAACGTGAATTTTGAAGGAAATATCAGGGAGATCGATGAGGATGTCACACACCATATAGGGGTGAGGTGGATAAATTGGAGGTTAGCATCAGGAGTCTTGTGTGATAAGAAAGTGCCATCGTTACTAAAAGGTAAGTTTTATAGAGCAGTGGTTAGTCCTCCCATGTTGTACGGGACGGAGTGTTGGCCGGTTAAGAACTCACACATCCAGAAGATGAAAGTAGCAGAGAAGAGGATGTTGAGGTGGATGTGTGGGCATACTAGGATGGATAGGATTATGAATGAAGATATTCGAGAGAAGGTAGGTGTGGCCCCTATGGAAGATAAGATGCGGGAAGCAAGACTCAGATGGTTTAGACATATTCAGAAGAGGAGCACTGATGCACCGGTGAGGAGGTGTGAGTGACTGGCTGTGGTGGGCACGAGGAGAGGTAGAGGGCGACCTAAGAAGTATTGGGGAGAGGTGATCAGACAGGACATGGCGCGACTTAGGATTACTAAGGATATGGCCCTTGACAGGGAATTTTGGAGGTCGAGTATTAAGGTTGTAGGTTGGGGGGAGTTGTGAATATTTCTACGGTGCACCAGAGTGAGACTAGCCAGTTAGGATGTTAGTGGCTATCTACTGATGTAGGGCTTTATCTGTTAGTTATTGTACTTTGCATTTATTTCGTATTTCTTATATTGCTGTTTTTTTATTATGATTCTATTAATGATACTAATATATCGTCTCTTGCTTCCTTCTTGAGGAAGGGTCTCCTGGAAACACCCTCTCTACTCCTCGGGGTAGGGGTAAGGTCTGCGTACATATTACCCTCCCCAGAACCCACTTGTGGGATTACACTGGGCTGCTGTTGTTGTATTTATTTCATCAATTATGTTGAAAAGTTAAATATAATTATTGTTGGTTCATTGAATTATCAGCATATGAAGAGTCAGAATAGATTTTTTAACGCATATAATTACCCAATAAGATGCAATCAATCTACTTCAGTGCTCAGGAATTGTTCTTTCATCATACATAATTTACCAAGAAGCTGCAACCAGTATACTTCAATTCCTTTGCAAAATCTAGAAATTGAATATAAATAATTTGCTTTCAAGTTCCTATGTAATTTTAGGATCAAGGAGTACATGACAAACAAGACGTTGCATTTATCTCATGTAACTTTTCACTTTTTGTTTGGATTTTGCTTGTAAGTTATGAGCTTTAACTTTCTCTAACTAAATTGGACAAGCATTTATATAACTATCTTGATGCATATGATGATTCTAAAGTATTACTAATGTAAGCATATACATGGTTGTTCCTTTATTAACATGTGTTCTAATAATATATGTGATGACCCGGGCAGTTATCTCACGAGTTACCGCTCTATTTTTCCCATTTTTGGTTTTTATTGCCTTGTTTATCAGTTCTATATGTGATCGGGTTGATTGGTTCGGGTTCAGAAAGGTTTTGAGAAGGTCTGAGACACTTAGTCTCGTTTGAGGAAGCTTAAGTTGGAAAAGTTAACTCGATGTTGACTTATGCGTTAAAGGGCTCAAATGTGAGTTCTGATGATTCAGATAGCTTTGGGCGGTGATTTGGGACTTATGAGCATGATCGAAATATGTTTTGCAGGTCCGGAGTAGATTTAGGCTTGAATTGGCAAAGTTGGTATTTTTGGCAATTTCAGGTTGATAGGTGAAATTCTAATATAGGGGTCAGAATGGATTCCGGGAGTTGCAATAGTTCCGTTGTGTCATTTGGGATGCGTGTGCAAAATTTCATATCATTCGGAGGTAGTTTGGTTAGGTTTTCGATCAAAAGCGTAATTTGGAAGATTTTGGAAACTTAGGCTTGAATCCGATGTGTTTTGGTTGATTCGATATTGTTTGAAGTCTTTTGAAGATTGGTATAAGTTTGAATAAGGTTATGGGATATGTTTGTGATTTTGGTTGATGTCCGGGGAGGCTCGGGATGATTTCGGATGGTTGACGGAAAGAATGGAAGTTTGAATGGCAGTTGAAGTTGGAATTCTTCTTTCATAACTGCACCTGGGGTTGGAAGGCCGCAGGTGTGACCCCCGCAGATGCGGAAAAGAGTCGCAGAAGCGGAAGATGGTGAAGATGGCAGGAACCGCAGAATCGGTTGAAGCACCGCTTATGTGATGGCGCAGGTGCGGGTTAGGCATCGCAGATGCGAAGTACGTGAAGCTTAAGGTTAAAACTGCATAAGCGGTTCAAAGACTGCAAATGCAGTACCGCAGAAGCGGAAAGTTGGCCGCAGATGCGAAATCCTTGGGCCAGAAGGTATAAATTGTTTCCTTCACGAGTTTTGAGCTATTTCACCATTTCTAAGTTAGTTTTTGGAGCTTATTGGGCGATTTGAAGAAAGATTTCAAGGGGACTTCATTGAGGTATGGATTTTAGACCTAAAACTAGTTCCTATGGTATTATTTCACATATTAGAGTTGTAATTAATGGAATTTAAGGGTTAAAAATTGGGAAACTAGGGCTTGGTATAGGAGACCTAGACTTGAGAATTTGAGGGACCATTTGTGGTTGGATTTTGGTACTTTGGATATGTATGAACTCGTGGGGAGATAAGGAATCTATTGATGTGAATTTATCAAATTCCGAGATGTGGGTCCGGGGGTCGGGTTTTGGTAATTTTAGAATTTGTGTTGTAAATTGATTATTTGCGCATGGGCTTCCTTCCCATAGCATATTTTGACGTTGTGATTAATTTTGGATAGATTCGACACGCGTGGAGACCGATTCAAGTGGAAAAGGTGTCGCAGGCTAGAGTTTGGACCGGATTGAGGTGAGTAATGATTGTAAATGATGTCCTGAGGGTAAACCCCGGATTTCACATCGTTGAGCTATATTGAGGTGATGCACCTGCTAGATCACGAGTGTGGGGTTGTGCACTGTTGGGGATTGTGACTTAGTCCGTCCTGAATGACTATTTTACTGCATATTTGACTGAAAACTAATTGCTATCATCATGTTTTGGGTTGAATGCCATATTTGGGCCTCGTGCCAACTATTTGAACCCTTAGAGGATCTATACTGATATTTCCTCACTATTTTGACTTTATACTTGTACTCAGTCATGCTATATTCTACTATTTTCATAACTCAGCCATGTTTACTCTGCTTTAACACTTGAAATGATATTTTGGGCTGAGCATCATGTTTTACTGTTTCCAGAGTAGCTTTTTAAGATTCTGACTGAGTAAGGCCGAGGGCCTATGTTGTGAGGAAACACCTGATTATGATTATGAGGTCGAGGGCCTGAGATTTGTACGCCAGGAGGTGGCTTGTTGATATGAGGCCGAGAGCCTAGTGATTATGCCACGAGATGGCTTGATATTTCGCTCGGGCCGTAAGGGGCCCCTCCAGGAGTCTGCACACCCCCAGTGAGCGTGCGTACCCATTGTGATGTGAGATATAGCCTGATGGGTTGGCATTGTTTTTGTGATATTGCCCGAGGGCCGGATTTGTTGACATTGTGCCCGAGGGGTGATCCTTTGTGTGTTTATCTTTCTATTTGACTATCATTTACTTGCTTAATTGTTAAAAAGGCATTTTATGAAGTTTGAACTGAACTAAAGTGACTTTGTATAATTTCACTATTTTATGACTTTTTACTGGCTTTTACTGCTTCCTTATAGCCTGTGATATGCCTTACGTGATTTCTTATTTCTCAGTCTTTATTTATGATAATTACTCACTGAGTTGGAGTACTCTAATGGTAAGAAACCTCCACTTCCAACCAAAAGGTTGTGAGTTCGAGTCTCCCCAAGATCAAGGTGGGACGTTCTTGAAGGGAAGGATGTCGGGGGTCTATTTGGAAACAGCCTCTCTACCCCAGGGTAGGGGTAAGGTCTGTATAAACACTACTCTCCCTAGACCCCACTAAGTGGGATTATACTTGGTTGTTGTTGTTGTTGTTGTTGAGTTAGAGTACTCACTTTACTCCCTGTACCCTGTGTGCAGATTCAGGTGCTGCAGATCCTGCTTGCAAGGGTTGAGAGCTCCCATCAGATTTTGGAGTTCACGAGGTAGCTACTCGGCGTTCACAACCCCATGCTTCTCCCCCTTTATCTCATTTCCTTTCTCTTGCTAGTGATTCTATAATAGCTTGGTGGGCTCTTCAGACTTGTAGTAAATTGATATATGCTAATGATTGGTGATACCCCGGTATTGGGCAATGTTGGTTTTATTTTCGCAACTTGTACTGTCCATTGCTTATTTTTGGGGATTTTGTCATGTTTAAGACTTAATACTTATTATTTTAATTGCTTACATTGAAATGGGAATGTGTCGGCTGGCCTTGTCTTCACGATAGGTGCCATCACGACCTGGTTCGGGTTTAGGGTTGTGACAAGTTGGTATCAGAGCTAGGTTACATAGGTCTCACGAGCCATGAGCAGGTTTAGTAGAGTCTCGCGGATCGGTATGGAGACGCATGTATTTATCCTCAAGAGGCTACATAACCTTTAGGAAAAACTTCATAATCTTGATATTCTTGTTGTGCGAGACTTTGTTGATCCGAGTACTAAACTTTCGGTATTCTATTCTCTCACAGATGGTAAGGACACGCGCTACCGGTCAGGGTGAATGACCATTAGTACCACCAGCTGTGGCCACTAGAGGCCAAGGACGCAATCGTTGTCACAGTATCATGCACAGCAGCTAGGGCAGCACCTATAGATCCACCAGCCATCCCAGTTCAGGATTGGGTTCCAGTTGTGGATGCTCCAGCAGCCCCAGCTCAGGCACCAGCTGTGCCCATTATGATTCCGGGTCTTCAGAAGGCCTTGCTCAGATTTTATCAATTTGAACTGGCCTAGCTCAGGCGGCCTCAATTACTACAGACGCAGCTACTTCTCAGGACAGGGAAGGCAATCAAACTCCCGCCGCTCATACACCTGAGTAGGTCATGCAGGGACTTCAGACACCGGGGCACATCCAACCCAGTCGGTTGCAGTTGCTCAAGATTATGTAGTTCCTTCCATGCCATAGGATGATCAACGCATGTTGGAGAGGTTTGTTAGACTTCAGTCTCCATCTTTCAGTGCTACAGAGGGCGATGATGTCGGGGGTTTCTTGAATAACTGTTAGAGGAGACTTCATACGGTAGGTATCGCTTTCACTACTTATCAGTTTTTTGGAGCTATCTTCACTTGGTGGGAGGCATTTGAGAGGCGTACGCCTGTTGGTGCAGCATCCCTTACCTAGCATCAGTTCTCCATTCTCTTTTTGGAGATGTATATGCCGCAGTCTCACAGAGAGGAGTTGCACGGGCAATTTGAGTGGTTCCGTCAAGGAGAGATGACTATGACACAGTATGATATGAGGTTCTAAAAGTTAGCTCTCCATGCTATTTGGTTTGTTCCGACAGATAGAGAGAAGATCAGGAGATTTGTTGATGGACTCATTTATCAGCTTCATATTCTTATGACCAGCGAGAGGGTGACTGGTGTGACTTTTGAGGAGGTTGTGGACATTGCTCGAGAGATTGAGTCGACTCGTCGCCAGGAGCGAGAGGAGAGAGAGGCCAAGAGGCCTCAAAGATCCGGTAGTTATAGTGGTGCTCCGTCGAGAGGTTAGTTTCAGCACGGCAGAGGCTGTCCATTCAGGCATGCTCAGCCAGCTTGCCAGGTTATCGTGGGGCATCATCGGGTCATGATTCTCATAGTTCTCATCAAGGCCAATCATCACTTAGTTCCTTTCCAGCTAAGAGTCTGTCCCGTGATCCATCAGTTCAGGGCTCTTCTATGCTAGGTGTATCTGCTAGTCATTCCGGTGCTAGGGGTTCCCTTCAGTCCCAGTCTTCAGCACCCGGGAGTTGCTATGAACGTGGAGAGATGGGCCACATATGGAGGCAGTGTCCTCGTCGCCTTGGGGGTTTATCTCATCAGAGGGGTCAGCCATCGGCTTCAGCGCCGGTTACTTTACCAACACCCACCCCGCTAACTAGGGGTAGAGGTTAGTCAGCTAGGGGTCGATCAGATGGCGGTTAGTCCCGTTTCTACGCACTTCTAACTAAACCTGATGTTATTGCTTCCGACACTATTATTACAGGTATTGTCTTAGTCTTCCACAGAGATGATTCTGTATTATTTGATCTCGGTTCCACCTTTTCTTATGTGTCATCATACTTTGCCCATTATTTGGGTATGCCTCTGTTGACACCCAATTTTTCCCTATATATTTTCAGTACACAAAACACTTTCAAAAAAGCTTATACATGCTAAGTATGTCCAAATGTTTTATTATTTATTATAATTTTTAAAGGTTTTAAATCAATTTATTTCCCTTTTTCAACTACAAAATCCCAATAATTATGACTAAAATTATTATTTTTTGATGATTCATTAATTGGATCATTATATTTATACCAAAATATGGCTAAAGTAATTTTTACATATTTTTACAATTTTATTTAGTATTTTTTAAAGTTAATTACCTATAATCGCAATATTAGCCTTTTTAAGATTTAATTGTATTTTATATTCATAAAATTAAGCCCCATATTTTTAAATTGTTATTTACATGTTGTGAATCATTTTAGAACTTTCAATTTATTTTCAGGAATTTATTTACTATTTTTTATAATATAAAAGGTGGAAAACTGGCTATTTAAATAACATCCCATTTGTGTTTAAATTCTAGCCTAAATTGAACCCCAAATCAGACCAAATTAAATCCCGGCACAATTTCAATTAAACCCGGCCCCAACTCAATTAAACTGACTCAAACCTAGATCCCCACCTACCCCTTTTAATCTAGGTCGTTGATCATTCAGATCAACGGCCACCGTTAATGATCAACGGCCACCGTTTACCCTTACCATTTTCAACCTAAAACTACCCCTTACCCTATATCATTTCTCATCGCCCGTCGCCCTTGAATACCTTCCTCTAAAACTCTCTCTGCAACACCACCTAAACCCTAGCCGTCGCCACGCAATTCCACCCAAATCCACCTCAATCCCCACCTAATCCATGGTCTCCCATGGCGTTTTAAGACATGTACTCGTCTCCTATGTCCACTGGATACATATTTTTCATGATTCCATGGACAAATCTTGACGAGATCTGTTCCAGTCCTTGCTCGACTTCGATCTCCCGTCTTTCTTCGGCCATCCAAGGCTGTTCAAGTTAGATCTTTGACTTTTTCGACTAGATCGATATTTTCTAAAGCCTTTCTCGTTTTCTTTGGGTTCTTTGAAACCCTAGCTCTAAGAGCTATTCAATTTTTCTTTCAGATCTTTCTTAGATCTGTGCTTATTACGAACTTCTTAAGTATTTTCTCGAAGGTTCTTCGATTTTCTTTCAAATGACTCTTCATTTTTTTCAACGGTTAGTGTTTCTCTTAACTTCTTTTAAAGATCTCTTCTCTAATTCTTAGTGTTGATTTATGATTTTACTATGTTCAATAACTTGTTTATGCTTTCCTTCTACTTGATTCAGCATGTTGAAAACCCTAGGTTTTTTGGTCCTATCCGAGTTCTGAAATTGTCCTTGTCTGTTTGAATGTATATTTGTTCGATTAAGTTCTTTGTTTTGACTCTCTTTTCCTTGTTTGACTTATCTGATTCTGAGTTCTTATCATCTCTTATGCTCAACTACTATTGAATCCCTAATTTCTTAAAAGTTTTTCCTCACTCGTTACTGTGAGACCTTTACTTGTTTCTGACTCTCTCTTTACCTGTTACTATACTTTCTTCACTTTTGATTTTATGTAACTACTTGACCTTGTTGAATACTGTGCTTCGAGTAGATCTCTTTTACTACTGAATCCTAGCTTATTCCTGCTACTACTATATGCTTATATTGTTTCTTTTGCCAATGTGTTTGGCCTTACATGTCTGATACTGCTGTTCATTCTATTTATATATTGAGGTGCAGAATCATGATCCTTTCTTGATTGATTCTGACTCTCTCAATGTTGCGATTGATTGAAAAAGGTTTTCTTATGAACCATAATTTTATTCGTCTATTTATATTGATTGTCTTACCTCCTTTAATAACTGCGATGTTTTACCTTGAATCTTTTCCCAAAATTAAGCATATATTCTATACCTAGACTCAATTGTACTCTATATTTTACTACCCCCTTATATGGGAAGAATAAATCTGTCTCAAACTGATTTCTTTCCTTAACTAACCTTGATAGTATCTGTTTGAGCAGTGCATCCTTGATTAATGGGAAGTACTTGTGTTAATTGATTCTGATTGTGATTATTTCCGTGTTTGTGTTAAGACTTTACTTACTACCTTAATTTCTACTCGTTTTCAAAACTACAAATATCCTACCCCCTCTTCTTTTAAACACGAACAACTTAAGTTCAGAACACACACTTACACTCAAAAACTCTCTCTTTCTTTACTGCTACTTGTGCTACAGTTTTGTCTAGCCGGCTAAAAGCCATGACTAGACTGTGGAAACTTGCTTACTCTTTTTCTTACTATACTTTGCTTATCTACAGGTATGTCCTAGTTAATATTTTAAGCCTCAACAACAACATGTTTTCTTTAGTTGCTTCAGTTTCCCATTCTTGTCTACTTCTGCTTATGTCACTGCAGTCAAATTACTTTACTAGCATGCTATAATATGCTCCCCCTCCCTTTTAAATTAATGCCTCCCTATGTGTGTATTATGTCAATCACTTGCCATGTAATTGCTACCTTATGAATCCCAAACCCCCATATCCCATATATGTGTTTATTTTCCTTTGGATGGTTTATGTCTATGTCAGCATTAGCCATTGCTGTGAAGGACCAAACTAGACCCCTACTGGGGCTATGCAATGTATCCCCACCATCACTTGCCCCTTTGAATGACTACCGATTCTGTGTAGTTTGAGTTTCACTACTATAATTGTTTTCAAATCACCCTTTATTACTTACTATTTCCAATCCAGTTTTAATAAATCTCTTTCAAACTATGTTCTGCACTTCCACTATAATCTTAGAATCTAGGTTCTGCCCCTCTTATGTGAGCCTTGTCTTGGGACCCTTGAGTTCCCTCTGATCTTTGACACATCAGGGTTGGCCCTTCCACACTGCACTTATTCTATTTGGTTATGTAAACCTGGGTGTAAGAATTGCCTGGGATCCTCTAATATCCTTAGGGAACTTTGACACACTCAGGTATGAGAAAGGCTTTGAAACACTGCATTGAAGTGATTAATTACATAACTCAGATAGGAAGTGAAGATCAGGCTTCCTTTGGTTGTAATTTCCTATTTCTGCACTTCTTTTATAATTTAATTATTTTGGGATATAATAATTTGTAAATATTATGGGGTTGGCTAGTGAAAAGGGATGGGAAATATACATGTTTTAGCTATCAAAAGGGTAGATAACATGCCTGTAGGGTCTACTTTGCTTCAAATATGATCCGTTAGAATACATGCCTATAGGATCCGTTATTGTTTACAATAAATTCTACATGCTTCAGTTTCACACAACTAGAAATCATGTCTATAGGATATAAATGGCTTTAATAATAAATAACATGCCTATAGGGTTAAAAATCGGCTTTACAATTAGATATCATGCCTATAGGATATAAAGTAATTGAAGCTCAATTTTCATTACAGCATGTATCCAAACTCGTTTCCCTTAGAAATAATGCCTATAAGTCCAAAGTCAACTTTGACACACTTAGATACTATGCCTATAGTATCTAAATAGCTATAATAGAAATTACGCCTATAGAATGTAAAAACAGTTTAGTTGGAAAAGCCATCTAGTTCGTGTTGTTATTCTGAATTAGATAAGTTAATTAATCTGCCGCTTCTTTAATTAGTTTCTCAAACACTGCCTCAATACCGTTAGAAAGCATGCCAATAGGATTTCAAATTTCCTATTTAAAATTAATCACTGCTCCACTGCATTTCTTAATCAATATAGATATCATGCTCATAGGATATCATTATTACGCCTAGGCAAGCCTTAGGTAATAATAAACATTGGAACTGTCACGACCCAAAATCCACTAAGGATCGTGATGGCGCTGGACATCGCTGTCAGGCCAGCCAATTAGATTACCAATTAATTCCCTCTTTTAATACCTTTGAAAATCTAAGGTTTTTCTTTCTATTTCACATAAAATAAGATCGTTTTCCTGAATTCAAACTTAAATAATACCGATTGGCATAAAGATTTACTGAAATTATCCCAGAAACCCGGTGTCACAAATGCATGAGCAACTACTGATAAAGACATAAAATACAATACAACATCCGTCCGGAATACAATGGACAGAAAAGAAATACAGTTACTAGAAAATGACTTTAAAGAGCTACGGGCCGCATTGCATACTACAGCTCACCTAGTCCCTGAATTGTCCGTGTTTCTGTGCCCAGCAGGCCGCTAATGCATCAAGTACCTGTGCAACAAAAATGCACAGAAGTGTAGTATGAGTACGTAATCAACGTGTACTCAGTGAGTATCCCGCCTAATCCCGAAGGGGTAGAGACGAGATGGTCAACTTTGACACTTACTAATGGTTCAATAATGATATACAAAAACGTGAGGAATTCATGGATTTATATAGCATGCTCTAGTTCACAAGGCTGTAAAACCTTTAATAATTAGCAAAGGATTTTTGGGATTTCTTTTCTTCTATCTTCAGTAATTCATGTCAGGCCAAAAAGGCAATAACTACATCCAGTACTTCAAGTAAGTAACATAAACATGCGCATATCATGCCGATGTGATAGCCCGATCCAACATAAATGTAAATTGTGCACTACCGAGGGTCGAACGGCTCGAACCAATAAATGCATCAATTTTCCTCGCTCGCGAATCATCCATGAGACGCGGTCAACATAAAGTAAACAAATACCCTGCTCGCGAATCATCCATGCGACGCAGTCAACATAAAGTAGACAAATACCCTGCTCGCGAATCATCCGTGCGACGCAGGTACACACAGGAATACATGCTCAACCAGTCAAATAAGAACTTATCGGGGAATATTTATTCAAATAAAACCAATTCTCCTTTAACAATTTTTAAGAATGAAGCTTAACCCCTTTGAAATTCATTTACTAATTTTAATGTGATTTAGGCAGTTCAAACCATAAATGGGTTCACTATAATCCATGTATAACATGCTCTTTGGGTCCTAGACTACCCGGACAATAGCATGATAGTAGCTACGCACGGACTCTCGTCACCTCGTGCGTACATAGCCCCCACAAATAGGAGCACATAATCATTTACTTCACCTATGGGGTAAATTCCCCCTCACAAGATTAGAAAGGAGACTCACCTCGCTCCGAAGACTCGAAATCGGCATTCTACATCCTTCCGAAGGCTTGAACCAACGCACAACGCCCCGAAACTAGCCAATGATCATACAAATCCATTAATATATGCTCAACTATACCTTACAACTCAATTTATAACCATTCCTAACCCCGAATGAGAAGTTGACCAAAATGCCCTCGGGCCCACGTGCCCGGAATCCAAAAATTTTCGAAGATAAAAGTTACCCATGACCTTAGGAACTCAAATATATAATTTTCTCCTACTTCCATTCTCAAAATCGTGGCTAAAATCCAAGTTTTATAAATTTTCTAGGTTTCCAACCAAAACCCAATATTTACACTAATTCCCATGCTTAATCTCATACATGATCAATGTATTTAACTTATCATAGGTAGGAATAACTTACCTTAACATTGATGGCGAAAATCCCCTCCTTGAAGCTCTCCACAATCGCCCCAAGCCATGAAAAATATGAGAGAAATGGACCAAATCACGACTTAATTTAAGCTTCTGCCTTCAGTCATTTCCGCTTCTGCGGAATTATTACCGCTTATACGGTTCCGCTTATGCGGATTCTTTGCCGCTTTTGCGGTTCCCGTCCATGCCCAGGACTTCCGCTTTTGCGATGCTTTTCCCGCTTCCGCGGTCTCGCTTCTGTGGACCGCTTGCCGCTTCTGTGATTCCAAACGACCCCAGACTTTCTGCTTTTGCGGTCAGACCCACCGCTTCTGCGGTTTTGCATCAGCGGATCAAGGGCCGCTTCTGTGGTCCTTCCTGCCCCGGCCCTCGTCCGCTTCTGCGGTTTCTTCTTCGCTTCTGCGGGGCTGCTTCTGCGGTCCCATTTTCGTAGAAGCGGAAATACCAGATACCAGCAAACTCAGCTCTTCTAAAAATACAATTTTTGATCCGTTAACCGCCCGGAATCCACCGAGGCCCCCGGGACCCCAACCAAACATACCAACCAATCCCAAAACACATTACAGACTTGCTCGAGGCTTCAAATCATATCAAACAACGCTAAATTCATGAATTACACCTCAATTCAAGCTTTATGAACTTTGAACTTTCCNAGGCCTCCGAATTTACTTCCGACCGCGCCCTCAACTCCAGAATCACTATACGGAGCTATTCACAGTCTCAGAATTCCAAACGGACATTGATAACACCGAAATGCACTTCAAACCAAACTTATGAAATTTCTTATAAAATGCCAACTTCCACAATAGGCGTCAAAACGCTCCCGGGTTATCCAAAACCCAATCCGGGCATACGCCCAAGTCCGAAATCATCATACAAATCTGCTGGAACCTTCAGATCTTGATTCCGAGGTCGTTTACTCAAAATTCCAATCTTAGCCATTTCTCCAACTTAAGGCTTCTGAAATGAGAATTTTCATTTAAATTTAACTTCGAACTTCCTGAATTTCAATTCCGACCATACACACAAGTCAATATACCTGAAATGAAGCTGCTCATGGCCTCAAACTGTTGAACGACGCGCTAGGGATCGAAATGACCGGTCGGGTCGTTACATTCTCTCCCACTTAAATATACGTTCGTCCTCGAACGTGCTGAGAATTATACTGAAGTAGCCTGAAATCACTGTTTAGCACTTCATGCACCCTCCCGTGCTACCACAACTTAGCTGGGCACATTAGCTCGATAAATCATAAAGATATTCCCTTTTTATTCAGGAAAATAAGTCTTAGAGCCCAATTCCAACATTCGGAATTCTATGTCAGGCCTGATTTCAACATAAGATCACCAAATCATTCACCACACGCTGTACCCAACATGACTGCATAACTTTGTTGAATTTTTGCTTTGCAACACTTAACCCAAAGGACCACGATAATATAATCTGATCAACTTAGCCAATATTCAACGAGTCAGATGCTCCCATTGCACCTCATGACATAAACAAGTCTTACTCTAACTCTTACAATACCGCCATGACGGATGAGATGTGCCGAAATTCATAATCAACTGCCGAGGCAACCAATCATTGAGTCTACACTTCTAACAAGAAACATCACCGCATTCTGGACCAATTAATGATCTTTGCTCCTTAATATACTTCATATGATCAGATTGCACTGATCCTAAATCCCATAACGTCGTCTCACCCAGTACGAAATGTGCAAGCAATAAGCCCTCCCGGACATGATCAGAAGTCCCATATGATGCCACAATATGCCAATAGGCTACCAATTAGGATGTGATACAAAAGGAAAACGAACTCGAAAAAGGAAGTTCAATTACCCAGCTCGCGAATCATACATGCGATGCGGGCAACATACTGAACAGACACCCCGCTCATGAATCATACATGCGACGCGGGATCACAGCTAATACGAGCTTTCCTCAAAAGACAGGATACGAAGCACATAAAACAGGTATGGGGAACTGTGCTGAACATCACACTGTTACGGCGTGAAACCCGATCCAAATAACATGCCCATGGCGGCGTGCCACCCGATCCACCTATAGAACTCACATAAGGAGATGTACG
>MU766828.1:0-11230 GCA_026770625.1 Nicotiana glauca
ATTAATGATGCTGATATGGTTAATCATTGTGATGACATCAACTATTAGACAATTAGAGCATAGGGGTAACTCGTAAATTGGTAATAGGAACCATTAATAAGGAATATTCAAGTACGTGACCCACTCGTTCTCTAGAGTGTAGGGAAAATCCGTCTATCAAGAATAAGAATACTCTGGCACCTTGAATGTGATATGGGTTTCAAAATACATGCAGTTGGATTACACTCTTAACATTNACTTAACCCTTTCTAACAATTGATCCTATATGAGAGAAGTGAATATACAATAACTTGCCTTCAAAATCAATATGCTCATGGTATGTGCAAGAAAAAAATAAATAATCCGAATTCATCGAATCTCCACCTTTCACGAGTGAAACCCCATTGCTAGGACATCTTGACATTGGGACGAAATCATGAATTGGTTAGATGGTTCTAATAGTTAACACGATGCTCCGAGGAGAAGGCAAATAACACTCCTATCCATCCAAGGAGGTGAGATACCAAGGGTAACAAAACTCCCCGCACATGACAACGACATAGTCAATGATTCTAGAAGTTGAGGGTGTAAAGACAACCAAACTCAATGAGACAGTGAACAATAATCATAGAAGGTTTGCGGATGTTCATGATAAGATCTCCATAGGTTTTGACTTGAAAAAAAAAGGAAGTGTCACAGTGACACATAGAAGGGCATGTTCTTTCATGGTTGTCGTACAAGTGTTGGGAACTAGCACAATGAATTCACTAAATAAGAAGTACAATTAACACATTGTGGAGACATAAAGAGATGTTATAAGCTGGACATACTTCTACTATATTAACTCCTCACTGCAATATGTGACCATGCCACGAGCAACCATAATACTAGGACAGAGTGAGCTATTTACTGCGAGATGTCCCAAGTGGACACGAAAGTCATGGTGACACAAGATATTCTGATGAGGATGTGAGGATCTCAATTTTTCAGAGAGACTTTATGCACACGGTGACCATTTTGATTGATATGCACTCATATGATAGGCACTGAGAGATGCCTGTATGTTACTAGACAGTGAGAAGGTTTCATGATGATACTTGCAAGAGAGTAGAGTGAATGTTCAAACCATAGAAGCCATATACATCGGTGAGAAAAATGAGTGACTCGAGAAGGATGGCAACACTGGGATGCTTTACATGGAACTTGATACCACCTAGGTAAACTTTACAACGGTGCATGTATAAGCACAAGTGAGCAGATGTTGTCCATTTAAATAAAACATTTCTGTAAGAAATTCATCGAAAATAGTCCCTTGTTGAGGATTTAGGAAAAGCAAGTGGAAAGTATCAATAGTGCTATAACTCAATTCAGGAACATAATTATAGATCTCAATTCCATAGGAAGGTGTAAGTAAGAGAACTTTGATCGAGAGACTTTGTGAATAATACGTCTAATTCAAAGAGAATGTGCATGAAATGTTTTATAATTTAGATTCTTTTTAAGAATATATCTATGCAAGGACAAGGAAATCATAAGAGTTTAACAAAAGTGTTAAACAATCACCACATTACCAAATAAAAGGGATCACATAGCTTTTACATAATTTCCATACATCTAGGCTGCATTTCATAGCCCTTCCATAGGGCTCACATATCAAATTATACACCTATGCGTTTCAGACAATATTAAGGAAATCACAAGTACGAATCAAACACTTTAAATGATCGCCACATTATCAAATAAAAGAATCATGCCATTTTCACATATATTAGTCCATCGGCACCCGGGGCCACAATTATCACATCATACTTGGCACTAGGCCGCATTTCATAACACAATATCTTCTTTTCCGCATTTCACATCATTTCCGCATATTTCAAATAAATATCATAATATGTTTCACATTCCCTCATGTCATAAGCATCACCAGGTACAATTACAATTCGAGTTCTCNTATGCATCTCCAATTTCAATTTAAGGTCTTAGCATCTCGATACATGATTCATATTCCTTGCACCGTTTTTTAAGTTGTCAATAATAGCACATTGATCATATTGGAATGCATATTTCACAACATCGGGTCACAACACTAATTCACGTAAAGTATCACTAACAGCAAAAATCCAACATTCAGTTTTACCACATTTACACAGTCACTTACTTCACTTCCAAACATCTTTATACATTACCAAGAACCAGACACAATCAATCAAATACCTTTGGTACACGTAAGAACATTTTGGAGGAATTAACCATAACGAGTTTTTTTCTCACACGATTTGACATCAAATCTCAATGTAAACTCGACATGAAGTTTAGGCATTTTAGCACATAGTTCACATTCTTCATATGTCCTCATTTACCAAGAATAACATATTAAACACGTGAAGAAGTACCTACCGCATACATTTTCACGACAATAGTCCGCTTAACATAACAAAACGAGTACTAGATCATTATATTTTGAACTTATAACATTTACGCGGGCAACATGGAAGCCCAATTTCTAAAAGACGGGGTTTTAGCCATAGATACTGATGATATACTACATGATCTAGTTGTGCAGTGACATTAGTAGGAACAAGGGTACTCCCCTTAATAACAAGTTCTACCAACCCCTCCATGACACATTCTTCTAACAAGTCCTTGGGTGGTCCACTCAGACTCAATGGTGGGATCAATCTCTCCTTACATGCTTCAAATTCGCGGAGTACGGTATCAAAATTACCAATCTTGAGAATAAGACTTAGAGAGGAAGTCATCTCCCTATCTTGAGCTATATTGCACGATCTGGAGTATCAAAGAAGGGTGAAATTCCTGAATTTCTTAATAGCCTCCAACTTATAGATGTGGTCGACAACACACCGATAAGGAGGACTCTACTAGACACCGCTCCGAGACAGACTCTTTAAAACCTTAGGCTTTGATACCAAGTTTGTCACGCCCCAAAATCCGAGGAGCGCGACCGGCACTCAACCGAGTAAACCCGACCGAGCAAGCCTGATAGGTCTCATTCTACCCAAACTAACTCATGAATAAATCGGAGATGGACTCCGTTAATCCAATTCTATAAACACATCATTAACGATTTCCATTTCATTTTCATTAGAAACTTCACTCGCCATATTAAAGGTATTACAAGTTTTATACATCATTGCCAACCATCAATATTTCTATTTTAAATTCCTATGCCCAACACTACCCACAACCTGTCTACGGAGCCTCTAAATACAATTGAAGGATAATATGGAAATGCCGACAACAAGGCTCCGGCTATACGTTACATGAATACCAAAATAAACTCCGAAGGAAAGGCGGCATGAGCCAGCAGGGGCCTGAGAGGAAAGGGGGCTCACCAATACAGCTGATGGAAAGTGGAGGAGGTGCTACTGTCGGTGGACTGGAGTACCTGCTATGGATCCACCTACAATCATAACACGAATGTAGCACCCCCGGCAAAAGGGGCGTCAGTACATTTGAATTATACTGGTATGTATGAACAAATTTCATCCCAAGTAAGATCAACCAATACACAGATACCAAATAGTAATAGAATCAACAATCAATGCACACGAAAGGAACAACCAAAGCCAAACAAGTTTCACAATCTCTCCTTTTCCCTTTTCAACATTTTCACATCAATGATTTCACAATTTTCTCATAAATTCATTTCAATAGTGATTTCGATCACTTTCCACCCTTATTACCTCGGCCACCCTTATCACCACAACCCACACCTTATTACTTCGTGTTGCGGCGCGCAACCCGATCCCACCGAACAATCACAATTCACAAACAACACAACAACAAAAATAATTCACAAAGAACAACAATAACAATTCTCAAAGAACAAACACAACAATTCACAAGAATTCCCGTGGCCATCAATACCATTTCCATCATATTCAACAACTCATATGCATTTTATGTCACAATGATAATTGCCCACGACAAACCATATATGTTATTACCACAGTTTTTCCAATTGCATCAATTACGATTTCTTTCCATCATTAGTTACACAGCTCTTAGCACATAAACACATTCACACACCCACATTTGGTTTGTTTCCATTTACTTGCACCATCATATCAGAAGACTTAACCAACAACGTTCAAGGCACATTAATCACAATAATTCTCAAATAGTTCACATAAGTAAACACATACTTCCACGTTGACATCCTCAAGCTTTTACAACTTTGCACATAACAAGATAGGCACATCAACTCACATCTCACAATCACATATAATTGGTGGTAGGAAAATCAACTAAGGCAATCAATTCACATATTTTCATACAAGTTACGCATACTGTATGCTCGTCACAACAAGGGGATTCTACAAGAGTTAAGGTTAGCCATACATACCTTTCTTGAGCTTTTCTTTAATTACTACTATATTCCAAAAATTCTAGCAACTTCAATCTATTTGAAACATAATAAAATAGAACACAAATTAGGAAGGTATTCATGGTTTCAACTCATTTGAGCATTTTTTCGAACACTAGTTGAGCATCTTGATTTTTAACTCCTTTTTACAAGATTTCCTTCATTCTCCAACCCAATCTTTACCTATTTAAGTTCATCCATCTTCCCACAATCCTAATTTGCACATGCATGTATACATAATACTATTACCCCAAGAATCATACCCCAATGACCCATCTCACAATCTCTACAATGCCAACACAACCTAGGTTAGGCACCTATGTCTCCCAATCACCATCCCATGAGTTCTAACGTATATATCATACATAAATAATCACCATAGAGAAGTTGGAGATGATAGATATACCTCTTGTAGTAAGAATTTTAAGAATCCCCACTTGTGGTGTTCTTGATAGATTCAAGGATTTGAAGGAAGCTCTAAGGATTTTCAAGATTAATCCTTGTTAATATAAGTATTTAGGAGTAGTAATCAACTCAAAATACTCCAAAAATCTTTCCTTGGTTATGGGAGGAGTTGAAGTCTTGAGAGAGTGGAAGAAAACCGTCAAAAATTTGATCTTGAATGACAAAAATGAAGGAAAGATGATACCCCTTCGGTTTTTACACAGACCAGGGGTTTTTAAGACATTTTACAGGTTTTCCCGCGGTCCCCCCGCGGTCCAACCCGCGGTTCCGGGCAGTAAGCTCCGCGGTCCAACCCGCGGTCGCGCGCCTGGGCGCGCTGGTGATGCATGTCCAGTAAAATGGACATAACTTTCTGTATACACCTCCAAATAACGAACGGTTTGATGCGTTGGAAACTAGACTCAAAGGGCTTTAATTTGATAGGTTGTTCATCACACAAATCCTTTTATAACTGGAGATATGATCATTCAAAGTGAGGTCTTGTGCGCACTCTTTTACAACTTTCGTCTAATATGGAATTTTCCAACTTGGCTTAGACTTAGGCCTCTCCTTAGACCCCAATTAACTTATAACAAGACTTGTACACTTATTAACACATATAATTGGTATCCATTATATCATGAATCCTCATTTTCACACAAAATAAAATAATTAACCTACCTTGGCTCGTCGAAATCTCAAATTACTTGGAATTTTTTTTTTCCGGGGCCTTACATGCATATTATTTGATCTCGGTCCAAGGTTTTAATACTGTTTTTCAAACTCAGCCATTTTTCTAAGATTTGAAAACTTAAATAATATTTTATTGACGTTTTGAGCTGAGAACTATCATGTTAACATTGCCCAAGTGGCTTATGTGCATTTCTAAACTGAGCATGGATTGGGTTGTGCGCCCGCATTAGTGTTACATGTGCATTTCTGGACTGAGCATGGATCGGGCTGCACGTCATAGCGGTGTTATATTGATTTTGAGGCCGAGGGCCTGGTTGATGCCACGAGATGGCTTGATATTGAGCTTGGGCTGTAGGAGCCCCTCCGGAGTCTGTACACACCCCTAGTGAGCGCCATAGACGTTAAATATATGGATGGCTCGGGCTGCATGCTGCAGTGGGTACCGGAGCGTACCATCATATGCATTGCATTGCACTCATCCATTTGTTTCTATTTGTATTATCTGTCATGATATTCAAGCACTCGCATTTCATTGGCATCCATGCTACTTCTTGCACTGTTTACCTGATACCCTAGTGTTATTTGTTAATGGAGTGTTGTGCCCGAGGGGCTGACTTATGTGCTGACTTGCACTACCTGTTTCACATTCATCTGCTTAACTGTTGGAAAAAGATATTCTTGAAAGAGGTTTTAAACTGAGCCTAGATATTTCTAAAGCTTACCCGATTTCTTTTTTTACTTCTCAAAAGGTTACACTGCCCCTATATAGCATGATGGCTTGCTTTATGTGTTTTCTTGCTGTTCAGTTATTATTTACCTTTATTACTCACTGAGTTGGAGTACTCACTTTACTCCCTACACCTTGCGTGCAGATGAAGGTATTGGTTTACCCGGTAGCGGGTTGAGCTGGTTGAGGATGTGCTATCGTAGCTGAGCAAGGTGACCGCCAGCGTTCGCGGCACCGGACTTCTTCCATTTGATTCCAGATTTTATTTTATGTATTACAGGCTTTGTAGTTGTATCAAAAATCCTTCTAGATGCTCGTGACTTGTGACACCCCGATTTCGGGCTGAGTCGGGATGGGTTCCCTATTTTATCACGTTTATTTCGCAATATGATTTTATTATCTATGATTCAGACTTATTCATGCTAAGTAACTGTTAAAAGAGGCGTTGTTGTTCTGTTGGCTGGCCTTATCTTCATGAGAGGCACGATCACGATCGGGTTTGGGGAATTGGGTCGTGACAGACACGTTTAAATGATGTTCAATCTTCCTTAAAATCAATTAAAGGCGATAAATAATTTAAAATTGCAGTATAGATTGAACATATATTAAAATCAGCTAATAGGCCAATTATGATAGTTTAAGCGACCGTGCTAGAACCACAAAATTCGGGGGTGCCTAACACCTTTCCTCGGGTTAATAGAATTCCTTATTCAGAATTTCTGGTTCGCAGACTTCAAAAGGAAAATCGAATTTTCCTCGATTCGGGATTTAAAATAAATCGGTAACTTGGGACACCAAACAAACTATCCCAAGTGGCAACTTTGATAAATAAATAATTCCATTTCGAATAATATCACTTAAAGTGAAAAAATTCCCCTATACACTATCATTTCTGGGGTGGGGTATAAAAAGGAGGTGTGACAGCTCTGGCGACTCTGCTGGGGACGATAACCCAGAACTACTAGTTCAGGGTTAGAAATTCGAGCTTGGAATAATTGTTATTTGGCTTTACCTATTATCTGATTTTTATTACGTGTTTGAGCCTAATGTGCTAAATGTTACTTTTTACCGCTTTAATAATTTTTTGAACTGTGCATATAAACTGTCTTCTCACGCACCCCCTCTGAGTCTTCTTGAAATTAATATTGGGCATTTGCTTGACATAGCCCATTTTCTTTAAGATAGCTGAGGTGCTTGTCACCCGGTGAAGGATTTAGTCACACCTATTTTAGGCGGGGAGCACCACCAGTTAAGCCGGAAAGCAATGCTACCGGTACACTAGCCCTACTCGGCTCGAGTTGTCCGCTTGAGTAAGCCATTCTAGATACTTTCTCCAATAAGATTTTAACCTAGAATAACAAAGCCTTATGCCGGATCCCTAGTAAGAACGTTTTGTTTGCATCACGTGCATTTGACCTTGGAGATTCAACACAGGGGTTGGATCTGTCTAGGACAAGTGTACCTGAAATAAAAAGACCATCCTGATGCATCTTACTTGTTACTTGTGCATTTATTTGCTTCAGATGTGCATGTTGACCGGTTTTTAAAAATGGGGAGAGAATTAAGAGAAAAATGAAGAAAAAAATAAAATAATAATAACAATAATAAAGTACTTGTTTTGAAAAATCAGTGTCCAAAATATGCCAAAACTCTGCCAAAATTTTAAAAAAAAAAAAGGAAAAAAAAAGGAATTTTTTTTTTGTTATAAATGTTTGTTTTTTTTTTTTAGAAAAATGGTTGGTTTTATTTTTGTCAAAACGGGCAGAACTACGCGGGTCTGATTCTCACCGGATGTGAGATACGTAGGCAAACCTCATCGGTTCCGGCCTCCAATTTTCAAAAATCCAAAAAAAAAATTCTTTTACTTCCTTCTTTAGAAAATTTTTTCTTTGAGACCCCATTTTTTTTAAATAAATAAAAAAAATATTTTCTTTTGATTGCTTCTCAAAATCAAAAAATACAAAAATATTTTCGTTCTTTTTTCGGAAATTGAAAAGAAAATTCAAGTTTCAAAAAAGTACTTTCTTTTTTTTAGAAGTGCTTCTTTCCTAGCCTCAGAACAAAAATCCGTAAATACAAAAATATTCCTTTTCTTCTCTAGAAGTTTTTCTTTCGAAATTCCAAAAAAAAAAAAAGGTCGATATTCAAAAAAAAATATCTCTTTTCATTAGAAGTCTTTCTTTGCAAAAATTTTGAAAAAAAATCAAAATCCAAAAATATTTTCGTTCTTCTTTATAAGTTTTTCTTTCGAAAAAATAAAATAAAAAATTCAAAATCCAAAAAAAAAGTTAGTTTATTTACTTTATTCCTGATCTTCCCGAACTATGCAAGATCTGATTCATGTTCCCACATGATACGCAAGCAACTCACATCAGGTTCGATTGATTGGTTAAAAAAAAAAAACCAAAAAAAAAATCGAAAAAAGAGAAAGGAGAGAAACAAAAATAAAGAGAAAAGAAAAAAAAGGAAAAAATAAAGAGTGTTTATTCTAACATGGTTATTGTTTTGAAATAAAAGCTAGTCAAAGGTGGTCGGTTTGTTGGTTTGTAATGGCAAGTCCCAAGAACAATCCAAGATCTCTCGGAAATAAAAGCATCTTCTCAACCAATAGAACAAGCGTTGTTGATCCAGGGTCACAAAAAGGCAAGTTGGCGGTAAAATTAAAAATGGACGCAAATGTGGGGTTGACTTTATCAGATTTGAGCAATGGGCCACGGGTTGCTCGGGATGATCGTCAAAACTTGAGTGTTGAATCCAAAGCAATCAAAATGGTCAAATATCGTAGTAATGCTGATGTGCGAATGTGTAGCTTAAATGTCGTTTAGTAACTGAAAAGTCATTCATCCTTCGTTCATGGTAGCTTATTTTGTCATCTTTTCTTCTTCTTTTTGTGTTATAGGACACTGCTTTCCTTTATTAAAAAAAAACAGTCACTTTGTATCCATTTTGTGCATAGTTCTTTTTACGTTAGTTCTAGTGACATGACGTGCATGCGGAATTTTTGGCTAGATCTTAAAAAACTTATTTAAGCTGGAATTAGATAACTGAAAGAAAAAAAATACTTTTGAGGATGAATAAAGAGTTGAAATACTTGGGGATTGAGGTCGAGTAAAAGTCACCTTCAGATCACTGTGAAGATCGGGCTTGAGGAAGAACCAATTGAAGATTGTTGGAAACTTTGACGTTAATGGATGGAAAGTGTCTTGTGACCACGACACACCAAGAAGACAGACATGTTCGTCAATGTTGTGATCGCGAAAAGATACTATAATTAGCGTTCTCGAGGCTGGGAGGCCCTTTTTTTGCTACCCAAACACGTTATACCCTTTGTCACCCCTTCGAGCCTGTGTTATTTTCTTTGACCACCCTCTTTTGGAATCCAGTTTAGAGTCAAGAGTCAAAAAAAATATATATATAAGGAAAAAAAAAGAAAAAAAGTTTGTGTCCCAAGAGTACAAACTGGGGCAATTCTTAGAAAGTTCAAGTAAAAAAAATGAAGAAGAAAAGAACTGTCGAAAGTCCATGCCCCCAGAAGATAAAAGCTGGGGCAAACAAAAAAAACGAAAAAAAAGAGAAAGAAGAAAGAAAGAAAAAAAAGAAACAGAAAGATGAAAATAGTCTAGGTTAGATGTTTGAACTACGTTAGACCTTATTCCTTTAAAGGACACGTAGGCAACCTCACGGTTCGGTCCAATCAAATAAGAATTCCAAAAAAAAGGGTTCCGAAAATCCCCAGTATCTGAAACTGGGACAGAAATTTTATTTCACTTTTGAAAGAGTCGATTCCAAGAGTTGTAAGTATATAACCCCGTCATCTTTAGTCTGTTTTGAGCCTCATGCCGGCCTTTCATCCAACCCCATCCAAAAAACCTTCCAAATAAAGACCTCCCGATATGCCTTCAAGAATGCCTAGAGAAGCATGAAACGAGTAACGGTTGTCACGCGACAAACACTATCAAGTTGCGCACACAAGAAAGCAAGAGAAAAAGAAAAGAAAAGAAAAATGAGAGAGTCTTATTAGTTAAAACCCTCATGGGCACTGTAAGGCGACGGTAAGCAGAGATGAATAAATGAGAGAGGCTTGTTAGTGAAAATCCCTCAGGGCACCACTAGTCGAAAGTGAGTCGTGAAGCTGATGCAAAGAATTGACATGAACAAGCCTGACTTCAAAGGTTATAAGAATGGCAAAGGGGAAGATTGAATTAGTTTGATAGATTAGGCCGTTGAGTCCAAAATGCATGTCATGACCATTAAGGCTAGTTATTGAAAAGAAAAAGAAAAACAATTTCCTTCTGTCCTTCCTATAGGGGCATTTATTGTTAATACTCTTTTCTTTGCACCATTGTGTCATTCACTCTAAGTCAGTCCTTATCAAAACAAGCAAGAAAAGATTTCAAAATCTGCTACCAGCTTTTCAGTTGCACAAAGTAAATTTGGCCAGCGCACTCAGTTGTTACTGTCAACATGTCTTAAGGATTCATGCAAAGGCTCCCCCAAAAGACTCTTGTCAGCCTACTCGGCGCAAGCAAAGGTAACTGGTGATTCTCTATGTCACAACCCAAAATCCACTAAGGGTCGTGGTGGCGCCGGACACCGCCGTCAGGCCAACCAACTCAAATACTTAATTAAATCTCATTTTAACACTTTTGAAAAACATTTCTTTTATACGTTTTAAACAAGACTCAGTGTATTTTTCCAAATAAATAAATAAATATTTAAACAACTTTTAAGATTTCCAAATAATCAAAATACATCCCCAGAACCCGGTGTCACTAGTACATGAGTAACTACTGATAAGAGAAATAAAATACAACATCCGTCCGGAATACAGTGGACGGAAAGTAAATACAGTACACTGGAAGGGACTACCCTAGCTGCGGTCGCCTTGAATGATGCAGCTCACCTAGTCCCAGAAACGTCCGTGCTGCTACGCCCTGTAGGCTGCTAGAGGTATATATACATGTGCAACAAAAATGCACAGAAGTGTAGTATGAGTA
>MU766828.1:11489-40274 GCA_026770625.1 Nicotiana glauca
AATAATTTGAGAAAACGAAGCTTAAGTCTCTTTAGAAATCCATTTATTATTTTAATGTGATTTAAGCAATCCAAGCCATCAATGGGTTCACAATTAATTCAAATATAACATGCTTTTGGGTCCTAGACTACCCGGACAATAACATAATAGCAGATACGCACGGACTCTCGTCACCTCGTGCGTATGTAGCCCCCACAAATAGGATTACAGAACCAATTTAACTCACCTATGGGCTAAATTCCCCCTCACAAGATTAGAAAGCAGACTTGTGTCTCTTCGAAGACTCATAACCGGCATTCTACATGCTTTCGTAGGCTTGAACCAACACACAATGCACCAAAACTAGCCAATTAACGACAAACTAATGAGAATATGCTCAAATACTTGTTAACAATTTAGATTATACAAATTTCCATCTCCACATAGTAAAATGACCAAAATTCTCTCAGGCCCACGTGCCTGGAAATCAAGATTTCTCGAAGATAAAGGTTACCCATGACCTTAGGAACTCAAATATATGATTTCCTCTTAATTCCATACTCAAAATTATAATCAAAATCCAAGATTTCTAATTTCCTAGGTTTTCAACCAAAATCCCAAATTTACACTAATCTTCATACTTAAATCCATAAATAATTGATATATTTAACACAAAAGTGATGGGGATAACTTACCTTGACATTGACGACGAAAATACCCTCTTTGAAGCTCTCCAAAATCGCCCCAAGCCATGAGAAATATGAGAGAAATGACCAATCCCCGACTTTAAATTAACCTTCTGCCTTCAGGCATTTTCTCTTCCATGGAAATAATCCCGCTTCTGCGATCCCGCTTTTACGGAAAATATTCCGCTTCTGCGGTTCCTAGGCTCTAGCCCATTTTCACTTCTGCGGTCAGCCAACCTCTTCTGCGGTTCCGCATCGGCAGATCATGGGCCGCTTCTGCGGTCCTGGCTGCCCTCACACTCGACCACTTTTGCAGCTTCATCCTCACTTCTGCGGGGCCGCTTCTGCGGTCCCATTTCTGCAGAAGCGGAAATACCAGATACCAGCTGCTTCAGTTCTTCTTAAATTCCAAGTTCGATCCGTTAACTACCCGGAATCCACCCGAGGCCCCCGGGACCCCAACCAATCATACCAACCAATCCCAAAACATATTATGGACCTGCTCGAGGCCTCAAATCACATCAAGCAACGCTAAAATCATCGATCAACCTCCAATCCAAGCTTTATGAACTTTGACCGTTCCAACTTTTATTTCCGATGTTTAAACCTATCAAATCACGTCCGATTGACTTCAAATTTTGCGCACAAGTCACATTTGACATTGTCGACCCACTCCAACTTCTGGAATTGGATTCTGACCCCGATATCAAAAAGTCAGCCTTCGGTCAAACTTCCCAAAACCTTCAAATTCTATCTTTAGCTAAATGGCTTCAAAATGACCTACAGACCTCCGAATTCACTTCCGATCGCGCTCCCAACTCCAGAATCACCATACGGAGCTATTCCCAGACTCAGAATCCCAAACGGACATCGATAACACTGAAATGCACTTCAAGCCAAACTTAAGAAATTTCTTCCAAAATGCTAACTTCCACAATAGGCGCCAAAACGTTCCCGGGTTATCCAAAACCCGAACCGGGCATACGCCCAAGTCCGATATCATCATACGAACCTGCTGAAACTTTCAGATCCCGATTCTGAGGTCGTTTACTCAAAAATCCACTCCTAGTTCATTCTTTCAACTTTAAGCTTCTCAAATGAGAATTTTTATTTAAATTTAACTCCGATCTTCCTGAATTTAAATTCCGACCATGCGAACAAGTCACAATACCTGAAATGAAGTTGCTCATGGCCTCAGACTGCTGAACAACGCGCTAGGGCTCAAAATGATCGGCCGGGTCATCACATTCTCTCCCACTTAAACATACGTTCGTCCTCGAACGTGCTGAGAACTGCACTGAAGTGGTCAGAAATTGCTGCTTAACTTCTCATGTACCTTCCCGTGCTACCACAACTTAGTTGAGCACATTAGCTCGATAAATTCTAAAGATATTCTCTTTTACCCAAGCAAATAAGCCTTAGAGCCCAATTCCAACATCCGGAATTCAATGCCAGGCCTGTTTCCAACATACGACCACCATATCAATCACTACACGATGTACTCAAACATGACTGCATAACTCTGCTGAATTCACACTTGCATCACTTTACTCAAAGAACCATAATAACATTTCTGTTTGAATTAATCGAAATTCCACGAATCCGATGCTCCCATTGCACCTCATGACCTACATAGGTCTTACTCTAACTATTATAATACTGCCACGACGGATGAGATGACCAAATTCATAATCAACTGCCGAGTCAACCAATCATCGAGTCTATACTTCTGACAAGAAACATTACCACATTCTGAACCAAATAATGATCTTCGCTCCTTAATATACTTCATATAATCAGATTGCACTGATCCTAAATCCCACAATCTCATCTTACCCAGTACGAACTGCTCAGGCAATAAGCCACTCCGAATGCGATCATAAGTCTCATATGACGCCACGATGTGCCAATAGGCCACCAATCCGAACATAACACAAACCGAAAATTGAACTCTGGAAGGAATTACCTAACCCCCGCGCTAATACGGACTTTCCTTAGAAGATAGGAAGTGAAACACACAAAAAAAAAATATATAGAGGACCAAACTCGACATCACACTGTTGCGGCGCGCAACCCGATCTAAATAACATACCCATGGCGGCGTGCCACCCAATCCATACATAGATATCACATAAGGAGATTGCACTTCGAGATAAATCTGCTCATTACAACAAAAATATCGAATTTCGATCGCAAGCACGCTAAGTGCATAATACCATCCCTGAGAAAACACATAGCGCTATAGGCTACAAAACTCAAGCACAACTGAGGTGCGATACAAGATCTGAATCTCAAGAGCCATTCTGCTCACATAACATCATCACCACGCAGAACCTCAACACATAAGAATTTACCAAGCCGTCACACAACTCATACGGTGCAATATACCATTACCTGGAATAGTTGATGACAAAATAACACCCCGACTGTTCCTCCATAGGGAACGCTCGCTGAAGTGAACACAACTGGCCCGATATAAAGCCCTGTTCACATATAAATCAATCCACCGATATCAAGCCGATTTCTGATTGCACCAACTTGGCCAATGACCTTTCAAAGGTCCGTAGTAACTCCCTTTTGCCTCATATCACGTAAGAATAACCATCATAATCGGAGCAACCTTCTCAGTTCATAACCCAATATATGAAGTGCCCTCCAGGCATAAATTCTCAAATTAATGATATTACCACAACCCTCATACTTGGTTTAAATCTTTAGCCAATCAAGTGACTACATGTCACACTTATACAATCTTCCCGTGGGACACGCTCCCACAATCTTCCGAAATAATTAATGGGTCCGCACATCTAAACCATCGGACACGCTAACGCTGAAAAGCGATCCAGAATCCTTAACCAGGATGTAGAACCTCTTCCACAACACATCGACCTCAGGTGACGATGAGGATAATACCAATTTAATCTAATCATTCAACCCCTTCCTTGCTCATCCGAGCCCGTGACATCCTTGTCAACACCGAACTGCAACCTTGATCCTCACTTCACATTTCCATACCTCTCACTGCACCCAACGTGCCAATATACGATAGGACATAATTTTCATCATAACTCCGAATTCATTATTATTTTCACATTTCATCATATACGAACTTTTCACTTAACTCACTTCAGGAGAACCATAGCAACACGCAGGTAAATTCCCATAACCGTAGAATATGCAAATCTGCAAGTAGTGGTCCAAGACACCATAGTCCTTCTGGAATCCGCTTCCACTTAACAAGCCATAATAGAAGAATGGTTTAGAATGTTATCAATTATGGCGGCCAACAAACCTCACACGTACCGCCACAAATCAAATGCATAACTCGATCACACTGAATGAACGGATCACAGACCCCAACATGCCAAATTCCACTATGGCTAATCAACCCCTTTCCCTCCAATTTATCTTTGATTGCTTTGGAAATAATACTAATTCTCTTCAACGCATAACATACTCCCTCTACACTCACCCCTAGTGACCTTGAATTGCGAGACCATGCTGTCTCAAATATCACGAGTTATTGCACATTTCTCAAATGCTACACCACAAGGTAACACATCATAGAACATTCTGGGAACCTTCTCATAAGCTGCTACAAAGCGTGATTCTCAGTTGTACTTATAGGCTTGAAATCATTGAGCACCACACTTTAACTTTCGAATTCACTAGAACCATTATTGAGAGCCACCCGCTCTGACTTGGTCCCAAATATAATTCACTCCATAATTCTTATAACACACGAATACTCTCTCGGCAAAGCACTCGGCGAAATCACTTCCTCTGAAACTTGTATCTATACCAGGCATAAATCCTGAACCTTTTTCCAAGTCCGAACATGAGCCAAGAAGGCTAACCATAGCACATCCTTAATAATTCCTCCGCTCAATTTACTACTTATGGTCTTTTCTCGTAGCTGGATTAATCCATCAATATGCTAATAACCAGAAACCACGCAAGTAGTTAATCATACAGCCCAATCATAAGCGGTGAGACTCTCCCACTTAGCTTGAAGCCATCATTTCACCATTCTTGAGTTCGCCCGAACTTTTTACCTCTTATTAACTTAACCTCACGCCACCAATTATCAAAATCTCTTGGGATCTTCCTGTACATCCCCATCTTTCATATTCTGAGACATTATCCACATTCGCACGACCGACCTCTTTTATTGAACAACCAATATAATTCCTTGCAGAAGCTTCGCCAACCACGCGACCGCTAATCTGCTCACGGGGAATAACCCACCTAGGGGAATCACCTCCCGACATCTTCTCACACCGCTGCATGGGTTATATTCACTATGACACCAATAGCCCATTCTGAGTCCGAGCTCACCTTTCAGCTGCACAAGTCCATTCGCTCCTCGCGGACATCAGTTAAATATGCGGCAACATCCTTCCAATTTCAGGGTTATGCTGCACCCTCCTCCATTTCAAGCGGCTCCTTTCCGCCATATCAATCTTTTGCCGCATACTAGCTCATACTTCACATCATACCCGCAGGCTTTAATTAACAATCATTAAAATCCCCAATCCGATCCAAACTCTCTTTAAGGCGCGTAGTCATCCTACTACCAAGCCCATATGCAACCCTCGCCACTCTCCCACTTTGGCGGAACTCATCTCTTTAATTAACAACTCGACCTTGCTCCTCATACTTGGCCTTCCAGAAGTTTTAAACACCACCTGACACTTCCCACATGTCCTTCCTCATACTTTACTGCTCAATTGTTGCCTTAAATGAAATCTATCTTCGTGGCACTTGAATCCACCATTGCTGCTAACTTTAAACCTTTCCAAAGGTCATCTTTATCGATCCGTCAACAGTAGAAATTCTGATTCGATCTTAAACCACCGCATCATGCGATATCTAACAGTTGTACCTCCAATATTATTTAACAATATCCTGCCATAAAGGCGGAATGTAGCAGATTATAACACCGAAAAACTTAGTACGTTCAATCAGGACCACGACACCCTCTCATAAAAGAAATCTCAACCACGCTTGCAAATACCAAGCCTCATTACTTCCACCAGCCCACACCTGACCATCCTTAGTTCGATTGACCTTTCCCTGCCGGGAATAAAATACTGAATCCTTTGATTACACACTGAGTAAACCTCCCTTCAATTCATTCACTGCCCCGACATATGGGCAACACCCTACCATTACGACAATACTGCGAAATAATCGCTCATAAGCATTATGGCAACCTGTGCCTAGCCTCAAGGCTCTTAGAAGTTCTGTTACTGAGCTGAAATAATAGAATATCCCTCCAAAATACGACTATAATAGTCCAATCAACTATACCGGGAAAATTATCCCGCACCACATTTGTAGTGCCATTACAATCCTTCAATTTTCGATTTATAACAAGCGCTCGCGTTGCATAAGATTGAGTGGGAAGGAATCAAAGGCATAAGCCTCAAAGGAATCGAACTGCACGATAAGGTAATCAAGAAGGGAAGTACTCCTAACAGCCCTGTAGCCTCCCGAGGATAAGTACAGACGTCTCCGTACCGATCCGCGAGACTCTACTAGACTTGCTCATGACTCGTGAGACCGATGGGAATCCAGTGCTCTGATACCATCACGAACCAAAATCCACTAATGGTCGTGGTGGCGCCGGACACCGCCGTCAGGCCAGCCAACTCAAATACTTTATTAAATCTCATTTTAACACTTTTGAAAAACATTTCTTTTATACGTTTTAAACAAGACTCAGTGTATTCTTCCGAATAAATAAATAAAATATTTAAACAACTTCTAAGATTTCCAAATAATCCAAATACATCCCCAGAACCCGGTGTCACAAGTACATGAGCAACTACTAATAAGAGAAATAAAATAAAACATCCGTCCGGAATACAGTGGATGGAAAGTAAATACAGTACACTGGAAGGGACGACCTAGCTGCGGTCACCTCGAATGATGCAGCTCACCTAGTCCCAGAAATGTCCGTGTTGCTATGCCCCGTAGGCTGCTAGAGGTATATATACATGTGCAACAAAAATGCATAGAAGTGTAGTATGAGTACGTAATCAATGTATACTCAGTGAGTGTCCCACCTAATCCCGAAGGGGTAGAGACGAGATGGTCAACTTGACACTCACTAATAGTCCAATGATTATTTATCCTTAATATACATATTAAACAGTGAATTTATTTTATAAACATGATTTTAATCCAGATAGAGGAAACAAGTAAACACATAATATTTTCATAGGAAATTTTCCAAGATTTCTTTTTCATTATTGACAAAATGATCTAGAGCCAGAGTGAGGCATGTAACAACTTAAATAAGTTCAAGGCAGCAATACAAGCATGCGCAAATCATACCGAGGCGACGACCCGATCCAACGGAAATAAATGTGCACTTGCTGTGGGTCGACGACACGCCTTGTTCCAAAATAAACACACACAAACAGACAATTAGTCAAGAAGCCAACATGGAGCAATTATCCAAGAAATGCCAATTCCCTTTAATAATTTGAGAAAACAAAACTTAAGTGTCTTTAGAAATCCATTTATTATTTTAATGTGATTTAAGCAATTCAAGCCATCAATGGGTTCACAATTAATTCAAATATAACATGTTTTTGGGTTCTAGAATACCCGGACAATAGCATAATAGTAGCTACGCATGGACTCTTGTCACCTCGTGCGTATGTAGCCCCCACAAATAGGAGCACATAACCAATTTAACTCACCTATGGGGTAAATTCCCCCTCACAAGATTAGAAAGGAGACTCACCTCGTTCGGAAGACTCATAACCGGCATTCTACATTCTTCCGAAGGCTTGAACCAACACACAATGCACCAAAACTAACCAGTTAACGACAAACTAATGAGAATATGCTCAAATACTTGTAAACAATTCAGATTATACAAATTCCCATCTCCACTTAGTAAAATGACCAAAATTCCCTCGGGCCCACGGGCCAGGAATCCAAGATTTCTCGAAGATAAAGGTTACCCATGACCTTAGGAACTCAAATATATGATTTCCTCTTAATTACATACTCAAAATCGTAATCAAAATCCAAGATTTCTAATTTCCTAGGTTTTTAACCAAAACCCCAAATTTACACTAATTTTCATACTTAAATCCGTACATAATTGATATATTTAACACAAAAGTGATGGGGATAACTTACCTTGACATTGACGATGAAATTCTCCTCCTTGAAGCTCTCCAAAATCGCCCCAAGCCATGAGAAATATGAGAGAAATGGCCAATCCCGGACTTTAAATTAAACTTCTATATCTAGGGATTTTTGCTTATGCGGAAATAATCCCGCTTCCGCGGTCCCGCTTTTGCAGAAAATATTTCGCTTCTGCGGTCTCTGGGCTCTAGCCCATTTCAGCCAACCGCTTCTGCGGTTCCGCATCAGCGGATCAAGGGCCGCTTCTGCGGTCCTGGCTGCCCTCACACTCGACCGCTTCTGCGGCTTCCTCCTCGCTTATGCGGGGCCGCTTCTGCTGTCCCATTTCTGCAGAAGCGAAAATACAAGATACCAGCTGCTTCAGTTCTTCTTAAATTCCAAGTTCGAACCATTAAACCACCCGGAATCCACTCGAGCCCCCCGGGATCCCAATCAATCATACTAACCAATCCCAAAACACATTACGGACCTGCTCGAGGCCTCAAATCACATCAAGCAACGCTAAAATCATCCATCGACCTCTAATCCAAGTTTTATGAACTTTGAACTTTTCAACTTCTATTTTCGATATTTAAACCTATCAAATCACGTCCGATTGACTTCAAATTTTGCACACAAGTCACATTTGACATTGCGGACCCACTCCAACTTTCGGAATTATATTCTGACCCCGATATCAAAAAGTCAACCTCCGATCAAACTTCCCAAAACCTTCAAATTCTATCTTTAGCCAAATTGCTTCAAAATGACCTACGGACCTCCGAATTCACTTCCGATCGCGCTCCCAACTCCAGAATCAACATACAAAGCCATTCCCAAACTAGGAATCCCAAACGGACATCGATAACACTGAAATCCACTTCAAGCCAAACTTAAGAAATTTCTTCCAAAATGCTAACTTCCACAATAGGCGCCAAAACGCTCCTGGGTTATCCAAAACCCGAACCGGGCATACGCCCAAGTCCGATATCATCATACGAACCTGCTGGAACCTTCATATCCCGATTCCAAGGTCGTTTACTCAAAAATCCACTCCTAGTTCATTCTTTCAACTTTAAGCTTCTCAAATGAGAATTTTCATTTAAATTTAACTCCGATCTTCCTGAATTTAAATTCCGACCATGCGAACAAGTCAAAATATCTGAAATAAAGTTGCTCATAGCCTTAGACTGCTAAACGATGTGCTAGGGCTCAAAACGACCGATCGGGTCGTTACACTCTCTAACAGACAAATTGCTCAAAAAAGTAGGAAGTCATTCAAGGTATCAATAAAGGTCATCTAAGAAAGGGTCTCCATTTGGGATAAGGTTGATTGAGCCACAAATACAAATAGCACTGGGTGTGAAACAATTATGGTTGACGCAGAGCAAAAGTTTCTTGAAACCATCTCAAGCTGATCGAGTAAAAGCCAAGCTGCTCAGGACTCAAGGCCACAAACCGACCACCATTTTCAAAACTGACAACATTTTATTTGTTTGAAACAGGAACAAAGCAATACAAGGAAAGTGTTTCAAAAAAAGGGAAAAGAAAAGATGAAAAGAAAGAAAAATAAAAAAAAAAGAGAAAACAACAACAACAACAACAACAACAACAACAACAAAAAAAAAAAAGGGAAGAAAAAGAAGAAGGAGAAGAGAAGAGCGGACAAAGGGAACTTTCTCAAATTTTGCCCTTTTCTATCTTGCTCATGTGCATAAAATTTTGCTATTTGGTCGTCATATTTTGCCTCCTAGGATAAAAAGTCCTAGTCTGATGGATTTTCCTCCCAATAGAAATCTTAATCTGATAAATTTTCTCCTAGGATCAAAGACCTAGTCTGATGAAATTTCTCCTAGGATAGAAAACCTAGTTTGATGAACTTTCTCCTAGGATCAAAATCTTAGTTTAATTAATTTTTCTCCTAAGATAGAAAACCTAGTCTGATGAATCTTTCTCCTAGGATCAAAATCTTAGTCTGACGAATCTTTCTCCTAAGATAGCAGAAAATAGAAATCTTAGTTTGATGAATCGTTCTCCTAAGATAACAAAAAGAGACCTAGTCTGGCGAACTTTTTCCTAGGATCAAAATCTTAGTCAGATGAATCTTTCTCCTAAGATACAAAAAAAAAAAAGAAAAAAAAAGATAGAAACCTAGTCTGATGAATTTTCTCCTAGGATAAAAATCTTAGTTTGATGGATCTTTCTCCTAAGATAGAAAACCTAGTCTGATGAATTTTCTCCTAGGATAAAATTCTTAGTTTGATGAATCTTTCTCCTAAGATAGAAAACCTAGTTTGATGAATTTTCTCCTAGGATAAAATTCTTAGTCTGATGAATCTTTCTCCTAAGATAACAAAAAATAGTGACCTAGTCTGAAGAATTTTCTCCTAGGATCAAAATCTTAGTCTGATGAACCTTTCTCCTAAGATAGAAAACCTAGTCCGATGAATTTTCTCCTAGGATAATAATTTTTTTAAAAGAAAGAAAGAAGGGAAGTCTAAATTTGAAAAAAAGATGGGTCATTTTTTAGTTTTCTTAAGATTATCAATGTTTAGTTTTAGTGAAATCAGTGGCTCCGCTTGGAGAATAGGGTCAGTTTTTATTTTAGTCAAGCTTAGTTTATATTTTTCGCAAGCTCAGTCACTTTTAGGAGACGCACATCCTAGTCTAGTATTTAGTTTACTCTCATCATTGCATCAATAGTATAAGTGGTTTATAATATTGCTAACAACTCACTAATCTTCCTAGTGCAAACTGGGGCAGAAAAAATTCTTTTGTTTTGTCTGTTTTGCTGTAATGGCGCCCACTTGGAAAAAAAGGGAATTCACTTCAGAATGCAATTCAAGTCAGCAACAAAAGAAGCTCGCGTCAAGAATGCGAGTCAGCAGTTCGAGATGATCAATAGAAGTTAGTCACAATCAAGAATAAAAAAAAAGTGAAGTGAATCCAAATGCAGAAATTGATGAAGATGTGAGTTGATCAAGACATGGCTGAGGTCACAAGCTTTGCATGTCCCGTCTCGATTTGAAAAAGCTGAAGAAGATTGAACCAACACCTGCAGCTAACAAGCATCAAGATTCATATTAGAGTCCGCATGAAGAACCAACCAAGACTCAAGATTAAGCTTCAGAAGATTCATAGATAGGAATCTTGTAACTCGTAGCTCATAGGCTTAGTTAGTCTTTTTCATTTTGATTTTGATGTAATAACAGGACCGCGGATCGGAACCTCGACGGAACGGCACCTCGACCGACTCTTCACCTCGGCATACTCCATCATCTCTCTCACTTATGAACTACACTAACATGATTCCTTTACAGCCAAGGATATGTAGGCAACTTCGGAGGCAGGGTGCGGTCAAATCTTTCAAAAATGCTACCCACGGAGTATTCAAACGGGCAAAAATCACTCGTATCCGCTCACTTTATCTTTGTTCGAAAGCTCTTCGTCTTTCCGAGCAAAGAGGGGAAGTTGTGAGCACGCGATTTTTGCCCTATATGAATTACTCCCATAAAATATCAGAAAATAATTTTTCCCAATTTTGCAATTTTATAGGATTTTTGTTAATTATTTGTATTTTTTGTGCATATTTAATTTTTATTAAAAATAAAAAAAATACCAAAAAATACTATGCATTGCATTTAGAATTTGTTCACATTTTAGGATTAATTTATTAGTTAGTTGCTTTATTAAAAAAATAAAAATCACAAAAATGGCCCATTTTTACATTCTTAGCTTTAAAATTTTGGATTATTAATTTTTCTCTTTAAATTTAGGATCAATTGATTTTTATAAACTTTATAGTTAAGTAATTAGTTTAATTTTACAATTTGAATTAATTTAAATTTTTAATTAATTAAATAAAAGAAAAGAAAAATGGGAAAAGAAATTGACTTAGTCTTGGTGTATTGGGCCACCCCAAAGAACAAATACAATGGCCCAATTACCTTATACCAATCAAGCCCAAAACGGATCGACCCGACCCAACACCCAAACCCATTTCCCCACCTAAATAACCCGGGAGTCTAAATGAAGAGCTGAGCGCAACTTTGGCAAAAGAAACAACTGGAGAGTATTTTCAATCATGGCGGAGAAAATATGGCGGCACATGCCCACAAAAAAGGTACACATGGATATTATTAAATTTGTCAAAAGAATGGGGCAAATCATGGATTACATGTGCATGGGGCAAGAAAGTGCACGCCTGGAAAGGCAAGCACAAATTGTCTGCCAACTTCTATTATTTATGGAATGTCATATTGACTTAGGAAAGGGGAGGATGGACAAGAAGAGAATTTTTCTCTTCTTCATTGAAAAAGAAAAAGCCAAGAAGGGGAGAGAGCTATATACACTCAATATACACTCGATATAAACTCGATATACACTAGCAGCCATGTAAATATAGCTTTCACTTTTCTTTTCTCAAGGAAACAGCAAGCTAAAAGGAAATAGATCAGCTGCTCCTTCCCATTTTTCGATTCCAAAGCAAGGACACTTGCTTTCGGTTCTTCACTTTCTTTTGCTGAAGGCCAATTCAATTTTCCATCCGAGGTTCGTGGTTTTGAGTTAGCTCGCGATTTCTACTCGATAATGTTGCTATTTTCAGTTGGAATTTTAGAGTTAAACATTGTATTCCTCTACTATTATTAATAGAATCTTGAATTAATAGGTTCATCTCTACTCCTATGGTCTTTTATTTTGATCTTATTTATGTGGGTAAATCCTAGATGTGCCAATATAAAGCAAAATTGTAGCTATCTTTAATAATTTAGCATATGAGTTTTGTCATTGTCAGTGTATATAAGTTTTGTTTAGTTATTTTTTGAGCTAATCTTTACTAATTTTACATAGCCTTTTGTTGAGCCTAATTTCAAAAGGACATTTAAGTAGATATATCTGAACCTTGTGCTTATTCCAATTATTTCCCGTAGTCCTCCATTCTAATTTTATTGTTATGTTATATCTTTAAAATTTAGATAACTTTCATATAAAAAAGGATGAGCTATTAAATGCATTAGGTAAATGATTTAGAGTGAATAATTGTTATTAAGACAACCTGGGTTTTAATCGATTTCAACAGAATCTTGTCATTCAAGATGTTTGAATTTGGCTAATTACTTGTTTGTTGGCAGTGAATGTATTTTATCTAGTATGATGCTTTATCCCTCATTATTGCAATTTCTTTTTTTTTCCCTTTCTTTCTTAATAGGTGTTTTCAATTAAATGACCCTTAGCTTCAAATAGGCCAAACGAATTTCCAGGCTCATGACGTTAAGTGACTTTGAGATGTAAACTTTAGCAATTTGTAAAGTTATAGCTATCTTTAATAATTTAGCAATACCATTGATCTACAATAACATTCATAACCCACGGTCCTCACGTATTAATGTTTGAATCATTAGATTTCGAGGAGCGCCATTTAGCAAATCTCCATGACCCTCGCAAAGCTAAAAAAGCGTAGTTGTTGTAGGCGCGCTATTTTAATAATATTACCTTCTTAAACTCGGGTGTGCATTTCATGTGATCCAAATCCAAATCCCAAAATGTTGAATAAAATGTGTTTCGGATTGCGGGTGCATTTCACGTACGCGATCCAAAGACACATTTTAAACGACGTTCAATCTTCCTTAAAAAGGCGGTAAATAATTTAAAATTGTACTATATGTTGAACATGTATTAAAATAAGATAATTGGCCATTATGATAGTTTAAGCGACCGTGCTAGAACCACGGAATCCGGGGGTGCCTAACACCTTCCCTCGAGTTAACAGAATTCCTTATTCAGAATTTCTGGTTCGCAGACTTCAAAAGGAAAATCGAATTTTCCTCGATTTGGGATTTAAAATAAACCGGTGACTTGGGACACCAAACAAACTATCCCAAGTGGCGACTCTGATAAATAAATAATTTCATTTCGAATAATGTCACTTAAAGTGGAAAAACTCCCTTATACACTATCTTTCCTGGGGTGGAGGGTGTAAAAATGAGGTGTGACAGTAATTAAAAGGGAAAGATTTGCTGCTCGGTTTTGGCAGAAAATCGAAATTTTTAGGCCACAACCCACGTATGTAAATATAATATTTAGTTGTTGCAATTTATACAAAAAAACTTTATTGTTGCCAATTCTATTTATAATTTCACTTTATTATTTTATTTCTTGCAACAACTAAAATTCATTATTGCAAATTATTAAAATTTGGCAACAACACTGTAGTTGTTGCTAGAACGTTGTTGTCATTTTTATAATTTTAGAGTTTATTATCTAAATCATAGAATATGGCAACGGAATTAATATATTTGGCAACTAAAAAATTTTGTTGCCAAAAAATCTATACTATAGCAATAATTTTATCGAGTTATCGCCATTTATCCATTTTAGCCAATAATATTTCAATTGTTGCTAAAATATTTTTGCAAATTCCATACTTTCTTGTAGTGCAAATTAAAAATACATGTGATGTATTCATTTGATACGGTGTGTATAGATTTGGCAGACCTTATCGTCAATGCCTTTTCTTCTTAGTATCCACTCTCTATTTAGGATTTGCAATGGTAGTTATATGACGTTGGGTTTGAACAAAATCCCACGTGCAAAGTAGAAAAGAAAAAGATTCTACTTATAAGGTGTTGGAAATGTTTAGTTAGGTGTGAGGTCTTTTGGGAAAATCGTGCGAGTTTGACCCAAAACGAATAATATAATATCATGTTAAGAGTATCTTTGAGCCATTTTAGCTCAATAACTGGTATGAGAGTTAATATATAGTTTGGGGGAGACAAGTATGAATATGGCAGAGTGATGCGTTGGGCCCGGCTTAGTGCCTTTGCCCGTGTATGGGCCGATTTACTACCTTTATCCGTAGCTTCAAATTAAAGACGGATACATGTACAGCTTCTCCATGGACTTCATTGACTATAAATACTCGGATAACGTGGTTTGCGTACAGTTAATCTACCAAATTAGTGATGGGTCACGTGGAACTTAGTTCAATTAGAAGATTGTTGGATGCATGAACAAAGTCTCACATAGAAAGACAGAAAAAAAAATTCTACTTATAAGATGTTAGAAAGTCTTTAATGTTGTGAGGCCTTTAAGGAAAATCATACGAACTTGACCCAAAGCGGACAATATCACATTATATTAAAGAATATCATTAGGCAATTTTAGTCCAGCACATAAGTCTCAAACGAAGACAAAAGTCAAATGATTTTTGTTCCCCTAGTTTTAGAAAAGGTTGACGACCTTAGACACCCAAGTAACAGAGCTAATACCCCAGGAATGATTCAAACAAATAATCTTCCTCTTCATTTTGTTCAATTCTATTTTGGCGCTTGTTGGGCTAAAACGTCCCAAAGATACTGTTAATATAGTGTGATATTGTCCGCTTTGGGCCAAGCCCGTACAGTTTTTCCCTAAAGGCCTCACACCATTAAGAGATCCCTACACCTTATGTACACTTTCAATCTTTTCAGCTACCAATGTGGGACTTTGTTCGCACACCCAACAATCTCCCCCTTGAACTAAGTTCCATGTGGTCCACTACCACTATTCATGGGTCTTCCCTCGAACTAAGCTCCATGTGGATCATTGTCACGATCCACAGATCAATTTGTGAAATTCATTGTGTACCCCCCACATTAGTAGAGTATTATGGCAACCGAAGCACGCAACTAGCTTCCTCTTGTGTGTGCATTGCCCCGCACCATCATTTTGCCATCTCCATACTCAGCCCGCCAAACCTGGGATCTGATACCAGTTGTCGGGTTAAAATGACCCAAAGATACTCTTAACATGGTGTGATATTGTCCACTTTGAGCCAAGCCCATATGGTTTTTCCCAAAAGACCTTACACCATTAAGAGATCCCTACACCTTATATCTAAACTCCCAATCTTTTCAGCTACCAATGTGGGACTTTGTTCGCACACCCTACAACGTGAAATCTTAAGTAGACTGAAACGGCATTAATTCATACAAACCCGAAAAAATTAAAACTTCAAAGTCAAAGCATGCGAGTGTATGGATCGAAATCTAACCAGACGAGAATCTGCTTGAAGAGGAACGATAAGAAGCCACTTAGGCCGAAGTCATATCCATACAACGCTATAACGACACTCACCTCGGCCACGACCAAGGTCGCGTATTCAGAATGCTTGAACGGTAAATTGGATGTTATGACATTTCAAAGGATCAACCAATAGTAAAGTCAAATGACTTAGGTATTATGGCTAATGACCGTTGGGTAAAGGAGAATGCCTAGTATATAAACTACGTGAGAGGGAGAAGAAAGGGGGCTAGAAAAGTCTCTCACACAGACATATTTTCAGGGAAGAAGAGGGATCTTCCTTTTCTTTCCCTCCGCTAAGGAGAAAGAAGAAAAGAAGCTTAGATCCTCATTACACATCGTTAGTCTCATCATATCAAATGTATGGGGGTCAACCTTATTAAAGATCGGTGACCCTTTTTATCTATGTATTCTTCACTATTATTCAATATTATGAGAACCACCATTCTTTTCTTGCATAGGGATTCAATCATGGTTATAGTTAAATCTTATATTCTGCTATATTTGCTCATTCTTATCTTCTATCTTAGATCTAGGGTAAATTATCTTTGGTTAGGATTTACCTAAAATCTTCTTATTTAATTAGTTCAACAAAAAGTCTAAATCTTTTTGGTCAAACAATTTGGCACCGTCTGTGGAGATTTTTTAGCCAAAATTGTAGTTTCCTCTAGATCTAAAGTCAGCCAAAGTTCCATTTCCCGGTTGTCATAGCCTCGCCCTCTCATTGCAAACACCCACTTGAGGAATATGTAGACAAGCTTTCGAAATAACCAAACCTACCAAGGCCAGATCTTTGCATGAAATCAAAATTATCTGACATTTATACAAAGTCCACGTCTTTCTGTAGCAAAGGGTTTGGCATGTCGTATGAGTTGCCAAAGTGGGATTATGATGTCACGACCTAGTTTCACCTCAGATTGTGATGGCGCCCAACACTGTTGTCAAGCAAGGAACCCTGAATAATTGGTGGGTGACAAGAACTCTCTGGTATGGTACTGAATAGGGATGCGCTGGAGCACTCTGAGCCGCTGGTGGTGCTGAATGCGTGGGCCTGTTGGACTGACCCCTACCATACTAACCTCTACCCCTAGCTGGGGCACCTCTGAAATCTCTGTAGAATTGGGCCCTCTTGTCCTGCTGTGCCTGCTCCGTACGCCTCAAACGATAGCCCTCATTCCTCTAAGCAATCTCCACCACTAGCTGATAGGAAGTCCCTATCTCCACCTCTCGGTCCATGTTGGCCCTAATGCCTGGATGTAAGGGTGTTAAACGGGCCGGATTGACCTGGTTCCGAATCGGCCCAGACCGGTAGAACTCGGAATCGGCCCGAACCGGTAAGGGGGGCTGGGCTGGGTTGGGCTGCGTTGGGTAGGGGCTTTAGGAGGGGGAGGGTTTGGATGGTATAATTATTTGAAACGGGTAACCGGCCCGATTGAACCCCGAAGAGTTACTGTTCACTCTTACCGGGTTAACCGGCCCGGACCGTCCCGGTTGAACGGCTACTTTATTTTGTTTTTTTTAATTTTTGAATTCAGTGGGCCCCACAGACCGTTGGCAACGATCAGACCATTTTTTGTCCGTTGGCCAACGGAAATATTGCACAAATAGCCTATTTTTTAAAATTTTTAACCCTTTTTCAATTTACAAAATTAACCTTCTCTAAAACTATGAATACTCCCTCTCTTCTTCATTTCTTCACTCAATACTCATTTCTCAATCTCAATTTCTCTCATTATCTCATTCTCCAATTTGCAAGACTTCAATTCTTCAATTCATCATTTCATCTTCTAATTTTAATTGGCTCTCTTTTCTTGAATTTAATTTATCGTGTTTTGTCATTCGAAATTTGAAGTTTGAAGTTCAAAATTGAAATACTTGCTTGACGTTTGTTCGTGGTAACATCTGAATTGCGTAATCAAGTGCTCAATTTATTGTTGAATTCGGTGCACTCCCTCCAACTCTTTCTCTTATTTAATATTTTAATTGCATATTTAATTTTAGCATATACTTTAATTTTTAAAATATGTTTATCGCTGCTAAAAGAGCGTGTAAAAGAGTTACTGGTAGGGGAAATAAAAAAAGAGGTAGTCCTTTAGCATCTGGTAGTAATAGTAATAACCCATTATCATTTACACTTGTTTCCGAATCATCGCCTAATGATAATGTAGATATAGATTATGAACAATTACAAGAAGATTTTGGAATAGAAGATAATGAAAAAGGAATGGAAGATGAGATACCAGCTACACCTACTAGTGTTGGAGTTGGTAGTGTTGGGGTTGCTACAAGGGGTGGTGGTCGAGGCACTAGTAGTAGACCACATGTGGCTCCGACTACTAATCTTAGAAAAAGAAGTAAGGTTTGAAATTTTTTTGAAATAATAGAAGGTACTGATAGAGTTAAATGCAAGTTTTGTAAAGGTGATTTTAAACATTTAATTGGAGGAAATTTAGGAGGGACTGGGACGCTTAGTAGATATATGAGAACTGAGCATCCCATAGAATGGGGCGATGATGGTGATGGAAATCAAACAACTATTAACCCTACTACTGGAGGTCTAGTGAAATATGATAAAATGAAGGATCGTGAGGAGTTAGCAAAAATGATTGCATTGGGTTGTCTACCTTTTTCTTTTGCTTCTTCATCATATCTTATTATGTATATTCAAAGGATTTACAATCCTTTATTTAAAGGTATCCCTAGAAGTATTTGTAGAGCTGTTATTTTCAGATTTCATGGACAATATCAAATATACATACGTTATTTGTTTAGCCACCTTCCTTGTAGAGTTTCTGTAACTTCTGATATTGGCCATGCTGTTAAAGAAAGTGATTATTTGACAATTATATGTCATTGGATAGATGATACTGTTTGTATGCAAAAACATATTATTGCTTTTAGATATGATGAAGATTAGAGTCATACTGCTGCATTTATAAGTAGTCCTATTTGTGAAGTAGTTGAATTTTATAATCTAAAGCAAAAAGTATTGTGTATGTCTTTTGATAATGCTTCTAACAATAGTGCCGCAATTTCAATATTAAAACTGCATTTTCAACCACCTCTTGATGAAATTTTTCATGTTACGTGTGCATGTCATGTTTATAATTTAATTGTTAACAGTGGCCTTGATTTATTTTCAACTGAGATTACTCATGTTAGAAGAGCAATTGGTGTTATTCAAGGAAATAATAGACAATCTAGAATAAAGGAATTTAAGAATAAGTGTGTCCAGTATAACCTTAAACCCAGATTCATGCCAGACGAAATTGTTACTAGATAGAATTATACATATATATTATTAAAATATTGCTGCAAATATAGATTCCCAGTAGCGGAAGTTGCTAATGCGCATTGTACTGATCCAAACCGTATGTTAACAAATAGTACTTGGGAGGTCATTAATGATGTTGTTAGATTTTTACATAAATTTTATACAACTACTATTGTGTTTTCTGGAGCATATTACCTTATTGTTACTATGGCTTTAGTACATATAGCTGAAATTTCTTTTCTACTCTTTAAATTTAAGAAGAAAGAAAAATATAAGAATGTTGTGGAAAAAATGCAAGCAAAATTCAAAAAATATTTCTTTCCAATTCCTATGATTTACTTAATTGGTGCTGTTTTAAATCCTTCCATTAAAATGTCTGATTGTCACCAATTAATGAATGCTTTATATACTTATATGGAGATTGGAGCAACTGAAACCCCAGATTTATATGTTTCTATGAACATGCTAAATGAATATTTACAACAATTATATAATTATTATGCAAATGTAATTGATGATGTTGCTCGTACTGTAGGCAATGTTAATCCCACTATACACTGTAACACTTTTGCTATTGTTTATGATGAAGAATGCTTTGATAGTTTTAATATTTTTTCTACATTTTCTAACACTCAAACCAGTAGCAGGAACATTGACGAACTTCAATTCTACTTGCAGAAGCAAAAAGAGCCTCGCACAAAGGAATTTTCTCCGTTGGGATGGTGGCATGAGAATGGAAAGCAATTTTCTATTCTTTTCGCTATGGCTCGGGACGTGCTGAATGTGCCAATTTCTACTGTTACATCGGAGAGTGCATTTAGCCAAGCATGACAACAACTTTGGAGACACCCGCCACTTATTGGGAAGCAATGCTTTGGAAGTTTTAGTATATTTTAGATATTGGATTAGATCGGAACGAAGAAATGAAGTACATGAAGATGTTGATAGCCTAGAAGACGAGGAACTTGGAGATATATTAACACGTGGTAACCCATCCGAATTTAACACTCCAGAAGAAGGTCAATCGGTTCATATTGATTATGAAGAACTTACTAAGGCAATGCAAAACCTTTGAATTTACTTGTTGTTAAAAATGTAAATCTTTCAATTTGTAAGTTTGAAATTTTGAATTATGAAATAAAAGTGTGCAAGTGCAATTTTTTCCCATCTTCCTTGTATTCTTTATGTTAGTACTTTGTATTAATATAACTTATAATATTTAAACAAAAATCCAAAAAAATAAATTAAAAATACACTAAACCTGGCCCGACCCCCTCAACCCGTAACCCTTACGGTTCAATTTTTACCTGGATGAACCCGAATACCTTAAACCCGTTAAGAATCAACCCGGAACCGGTCCGGATCGTAATCCGTACGGGTCCAAAAAAATAGGCCCAGCCCGGCCCAGCCCACCTGTTAAACACCTATACCTGGATGCAACCCTGCAACAAACCTCTGCACTCTCCCTGCATCGGTAGAAAGTATCATCAGTGCATGGCGGGATAAGTCTGAAAACCTCGCCTCATAATCAGTTACGGACATCTGACCCTGCTCAAGCTGCTCAAACTGGTACAACAGCTCTTCCCTCTCAGAGGGTGGAATATACCTGTCCAGAAATAACTGCGTGAACTGACTCCAAGTGATAGGAGGAGAGCCTGCGGTTCTGCTAAGAATATAAGATTGCCACCATTTACGGGCCCTGCCCTCAAGCTGAAAAGTGGGGAAGTCAACTCCATGCGACTCCAATATCCTTATGTTGTGCAGTCTGTCCCTGCACCTATCTATGAAATTCTAAGCATCCTCATGAGACTCACCCCCGAAGACAGGAGGGTGAAGTCTAGTCCATCTATCCAACAGCTTCTGCGGGTCACCATTCGTAGAGTCTCCGACGATTGATTCGATTCCAGTAGTTCGTGAGTTCGCCGATGTGTTTCCTTTGATCTTCTTGGCATGCCACCGAATCACGATATTAATTCTTGTATTGATTTGGATCCAGGCACCCAACATATATCTATTCCACTGTACCGCATGGCTCCGAAAGAGCTGAAGGAGTTGAAGGAGAAGTTTGAGGAGTTGCTAGCAAATGCGTTTATTAGGCCAGTGTATCACCTTGGGGTGCGCCAGTGTTATTTGTGAAGATGAAGGATGGGATTATGTGGAAGTGCATTGACTACCTCCATTTGAACAAGGTTACCATCAAGAATAAGTATTGATATGGCCCCATATGAGGCTTTATACGGTCGGCGATGTCGTTCTCCGGTCGGTTGGTTTGAGCCTGGAGGGGCTAAGTTGTATGGTACAGATATGGTGAAAGATGCATTGTATAAGGTGAAGTTGATTAAGGAAAGGCTTCGTACAGCCGAGTCTAGACAGAAGAGCTATGCGAATCAGAAGGCGCGTGATGTGTCATTCATGGTTGGCGAGAATGTCCTATTGAAAGTCTCGCCAATGAAGGGTATTATGAGGTTCGGGAAGGAAGGCAAGTTGAGCCCAAGATTCATTGGCCCATTTGAGGTGTTGAGGCGAGTTGGGGAGGTTGCTTACGAGTTGCTCTACCCCCCAACTAATCGGGAGTTCATCCAGTTTTACACATGTCCGTGCTCCGTAGGTATCACGTCGACTTGTCCCATGTGTTGGACTTCAGTACTATTCAGCTGGATGGGAGTTTGGGCTATGAGGAGGAGCCAGTGGCTATTGTTGATAGACAATATCGCCAGTTAAGATCCAAGAGGATTTTAGCGGTGAAGTTCTAGTAGAGGGGCCAACCAGTCGAGTAGGCGACCTGGGAGTCCGAGCAGGACATGCAGAGCAGATATCCACACTTAATCAGCACCTCAGGTACTTTTCTATATCCATTCGAGGACGAATGCTTGTTTAGAAGGTGGAGAATTTAACGACCCGACCGGTCATTTTACTTTTTAGAACCCCATTCCCTTAGATAAAATATTCCGTTCTTGCTTTAGCTAATTTACGACTTGCGGGGGTGGTTGGTTCAGGATTTGGAAGGGTTTGGGTCGATGTAAGCTCACTTGAATCCTTCAGTTTTTCTTAAAAGGCCAAGTTTGACTTTGGTCAACATTTCTAGCAAACGGATCCGGATCTATGTTTTTGGACGGTCCCTGAGGGTCTATAGGAAAATATGGGACATGGGCATATGCCCCAAATCGAATTCCGAGGTCCCTAGCCCGAATAATGAATTTTTATTAGAAATTGTTAAAACTGAAATTCCTAGGATTTAAAGAAACTAATTAATGATTGATCACATTGGTGTCAGGCTCGTATGTCAGTTCCGGAGCCCAGTACAGGTCCAATATAATATTTAAGACCTTCCCTCAAAGTTTGGTGTCAATCCGAGTAGCGTAAGTGCGTTTCGGCTCGTTGGAAGTGAATTAAGAACTTGAAGTTCATAAGTTTGATTCAATTGGTTTTAGGGGGTGATTCTTAGATTTAGCGTTGTTTCGGGCGATTCGTAAGTTCGAGCAAGTCCGTTTTATGATTTCAAACTAAAAATTCTACTTCTCCTATTTAAAAGGCCAGAATATAGTGTTCCACTTGTTAGATCCGCTTACCATATTCAACAAGATTAAGGAAGTCTCGAATTAATCATAGAATTACAAGAAACATCACATAAAGCATGCTTTAGGGTCCTAAACTACCCGGACTTAAGCATAATAGTAGCTACTCACGGGCCCTCAGAACCAAGTGCGTACGTAGCCCCCATATTTAGTGATAAACTATTCAATTATTATACCTATGGGGACAATTCCCTCTTACAATGTTAGATAGGAGACTCACCTCGCTCCAAAGCGCACTTCCAATACCAAAAACGAGCCCGAACTCTCAATTTGGAGTCGAACGATCCAAAACTAGTTAAATGAGGTAAGAACTAGTCAATAGAATCTCAAGAGTTCATTTTTTAATTATTAATGTAATTTCCCAGCCTTAAACACATGTTTCCTAAAATCCAACCCCGGCCACGTGCCCGATTCCAAAATTTTTCGAAGAAAGTTGTTCTTTATAATCTAGGGATCAATAATATATGATTTCTACTTCATTCCATAACAAATTTCGTGGTAAAATCTAAGTTTTATAAAAACCCTAGGTTTTGCTCTAACCCCATGATTTTGCATTAATCTTAGTGGGTTAATCTACCTAAGATACAAGTATTAAACTAGGAATAGGTAGAATAAACTTACCTCATGATGCCAAGTGGTAGGCTTATCTCAGAAGTTCCAAAATCGCCAATGGAGGAGTAAAAAATGTCAAAAATGACTTAGAACCCATTTAAATGAAGCTCACTGCTTCAGCAATTTCTGCACCTGCGTTCAGGGGACCACATATGCGAGAATTAGGCCGCATCTGCGAAATTGGACCAATAGGCTGGGACCGCTTCTGCGATTTGGAAGCCGCATCTGCGCAGCCGCTTTTGTGGCTAGGGAGCCGCTCTGTGGTTTGACCTGGCCAGCTCTGGGCTGCATCTGCGAAACTATGACCACTTCTGCGGTCGCGCATCTGCGGCTGGCCAACCGCAGGTGTCAGCAACTGAAGGCTTCAACACTTTTCCAATTTTCTAATTGCACTCGAACCTCGTCCGATTGACGCTCGGGGATCCCCGGCCCCGCCCGAACATACTGACAAGTTTGAAATCATGAAACAGACTTGATCGAACTTACGAATCGCCCGAAACAATGCTAAATCTAAGAATCACCCCTAAAACCAATTGAATCAAACTTATGAACTTCAAGTTCTTAATTCACTTCCAATAAGCCGAAATGCACTTAGGCTACTCAGATTGACACCAAACTTTGAGGGAAGGTCTTAAATATTATATTGGACCTGTACTGGACTCCAGAACTGACATACGATCCCGACACCAATGTGATCAATCATTAATTAGTTTCTTTAAATCCTAGGAATTTCAGTTTTAACAATTTTTAATAAAATTTATTATTCGGGCTAGGGACCTTGGATTTTGATTCCGGGCATACGCCCAGGTCCCATAGTTTCCTACTGACCCTCCGGGACCGTCAAAACACAGATCCGGGTCCGTTTATTGGAAATATAGACCAAAGTCAAACTTGGCCTTTTAAGAAAAACTTAAGGTTTCAAGTGGGCTTACATCGACCCAAACCTTTCCAAATCCCGAACCAACCACCCCCGCAAGTCGTAAATTAGCTAAAGCAAGCATGGAAAGTTTTATTTAAGGGAAGGGGTTCTAAAAAGTAAAATAACCAGCTGGGTCATTACATATGATCACTATGCACTAAGCACGTCCGCAACCCTATTTGCTATATTGACGATTAGATACCAATATGTACTTTACGCACATTGCCCCCTCTTAGGAAGGGATAATAGCCTTTTGTATGATTCTTTGAAACAACAAGTTGGTCTTGCCCGTGCGTACGAAGTATAACTTATGTCTCCCTCATTTTATACCCGTATGAATGGAATATAACTTATATTTCCCTTATTTTTTGCACCTGGGACGGGATCGGAATGGGACTCGAGCTCGAGATCCCCAAACGGGCAAAGTAAGTAGTCAGCCCATAAAAAGCCCAGACTCGACTAACATCGGAGCTAAGCACAAGGCTATCAAATTTGAATCCGTCGTTCGAGCACGGGGCAAAATGAGTCGCCCTACAATGCCCTTCTCCCCTTGCCAACCAATCAGGTCAAGGTAACAGACGATTTCATTTGGGTTTGACTTATTATTTTCCTTTTTCTTTAGATTAGGATAGGAATGTGAGCGCTCTACCAGGTGTGCGAACAAGGAACAAACGCCACCTAAACGACACACCAGGAAAACGTTCCGTACAACATCATCCCACAAGCAACGGTTGAGCAAAACCCCTGTACCGTACCAGACTACGAATAGTAGACGAACGGCTCAAAACAAGCTGACATTATTAAGAAATAATCTCCATAGCCTGGGACTGGGCGGTGAGCCCATGGAACGTACAGTCTCTCAAACACAGACAGAATATGAACACGAAAAGCTTGCACATATGCTTGCCATGGTAATCCTACACCAATTTTTCCAACTAAATATTATGAGTCACGTCCTAACTTCGTTCGAACTAATAAAGTCCCAGGGTGCCCAGAAGCTCAAGCAATAAGTTCATCGCCTGTCCTGTCAACGACCCTCCCAGGCCGAGCAATGAAGGGACTCGATAGACTGGGACTCACCCCGACGCATATATAAACACTGCAGCAACACATAATACTCTCCAATGAAAGCAAAATTAAATAAACTAGGACTCGCCCCGATGCATGCATAAACAATGCAGCAATGAGTAATATTCTCCAGTAAAAGCAATGCAGCAGGCAAGTCGCACCAATCCACCGAGCCCACACATAACCAAGCGAAAGTAAAATTTGACCTCGTTTGAATCAGTAAAGTTAAAGTTTGATCCCGCTCGAACCATGACGGGGAACAAGTCGCCCTCGCTCGAATTTACACTCTTTCGGCCATCACCGAGCGAAAAGAAAGTTCGACCTCGCTCGAACCCATAACGGGTAAATTCTACCTAGCTCGAATTAACAACCTTACAGCCCCCGGCCATCGCCAACGAGTAACATTCGACTTTCATTCAAGATATTAAAGTTCGAACTAATAAAGTAATGCTCGACCTTGGTCGAACTAAAGATTCGACCTCGTCCGAATCGGCAAGCTAAACTCAACCTCACTCGAATTCCCAACTAAAAATCAGGGACTCATCACGGTAAAATCTGAAGATCTTTTTAAAAAAAAAAGACGATAAAGAGTGAAAATAAAAAATGATGAAGGAGTCAGAAGATATGTAACCAAAGGCAAACCAACTATCTTATTCAGAAGATATATACAAGCAACAATGTCTTACAAAAGTCCAAAAGCGTCCCCCCACAAAAGGAAAAAAAAGCAAAAACAAAAGAACAAAAAAAAAAATCTAAGTACAAAAAGCTACAAAAACTTCACTCGGCCTCACCTCCACCATCATCCTCGTCAGCATTGTCATCCTCAGAAGGTATCCCATCTCCGCTCTCAATGCACCCACGGCCTCCGGTGTCACAAGTTCATAACTGCAGGCAAGACGAGCCTCGCGTGACTTGATCCAAGCATCTTCAAAAGCGGCCTCAGAAACGCTCCTCGCCGCCCAGAAATTATTGTAAATATTTCGTTGGGCCTCAGCATGGACCCTACAAATGGCGGGAGACAACAACAGAATCAGATTCTTGAGGGGGAGCCTGAGCCAACAGTTGCACCTTCTCGGCCTCGAGAGCCACAACTTGGTCTCCCAGTCTCGAAGTATCCTGCTCGATCTCACCAATTCGCTCCTCGAGCCCGGTCTCCCTCGGTGTGGGCGTCGCCTTCTCGGCTTCCCACTCAGACATAGTGTCTTCCAGTACCACTACCCTCACCAAATGCCACCATTTTGAAAATGGAAAGGGCACGAGAAATGATGCAATACTTATCAAACGTGTGCCATAATGATGCATGAGGAGTTTTAATGACATTCTGAACAGACGTGACGGTCTGATGCAGATCTCGAAATGTCATGACATTACCTCGCCACGAGGTAATCGCCTCTTGCGCAAAGTGTTCAGATTACTCACATTTTTCGAATCGACGGAGTCCGCCCATCAAGCTCACCAAAAGGCGACCCCAATAGGCGGGGGGAGGGACTAACTGTGTGGGTCGAAATCTGACCAGACAAGAATTCGCGTGAAGAGGAACGAAAAGAAGTCACTTAGGCTAAAGTCATATCCATACAACACTATAATGACACTCACCTTGGCCATGACCGAGGTCGTGTATTCAGAAAGCTTGAACGGCGAATTGGATGTTACAACATTTCAGAGGATCAACCAATAGTATAGTCAAATGATATAGGTATTATGGCTAATGACCGTTGGGTAAAGGAGAATACCTAATATATAAACTAAGTGAGAAGGAGAAGAAATGGGGCTGGAGCGATCTCACACACAGACATATTTTTAGGGAAGAAGAGGGATCTTCAATTTCTTTCCCCCCGCTAAGGAGAAAGAAGCAAAGAAGCTCAGATCCTCAGTACATATCGTTAGTCTCATCATATCAAATGTGTGGGGGTCAAACTTGTTAAAGATTAGTGACCCTTTTATCTATGTATTCTTCACTACGATTCAATATTATGAGAATCACCTTTCTTTTCTTGCATAATAGGATTCAATCATGATTATAGTTAAATCTTATGTTCCGCTATATTTTCTCATTCTTATCTTCTATCTTAGATCTAGGGTAAATTATCTTTGGTTATGATATATCTATAATGTTCTTATTTAATTAGTTCAACCAAAAGTCTAAATCTTTTTGGTCGAATAGGGAGCACTAATACATTCAAAGTGATGAACATAATTCAAGGGACATAAATAAACCATTAATAAATGTTTAAGTAAACCACCCCGTCACCTCTCACCCCAACCCAAAAAAAATAAATTGCATAACATATAAAAAACATGTAGAAAATTTTAAATACTTCCTAGTAGGCCATAACTGCAATGGTGCATATAGCGAACATAGACCAGATCAGAAACCAAGACAGGTCATTGAAGAAAAAGCAAAGCAGGGTAATAAGCAGAAGGAACGATAGAACGTTGATTTTGTGCAGAAGCAACACCATATAACTGTAACTGAATGGAGAGCAAAATCAGAAATTGTAAATGTCCAGCCAGGAGGTAAAGCAGCAGAGCAGCAGGCAGAACCTATAAGAATATTAGAGTAGAAAACTAAGAAAGCACCGGAGTTAAAGCATTGTCAGGCAAAAGAAGCACAGGAAAATACATGGCAGAGTGTTAAGGGCAAATCTGCTACAAGAAACACTAAAAGCCCTGCATCAGTTTCTAGGAACATTAATACCGAAAAAAGATTCAGTCCTTTCTCACAACAAAATATACATATAGTCAACCATGTACAACAGGGGAGAGTGAAGAATGTAGTCAGATGGTGAAGGAAGGGGTTACTACAATCCTTTAACATTTTAATATAAAGGAAGAACTAGAGAAGTGGAAAATGGTGGAGGAGAATATTTTGAGGCCAAACTCCAGGATACAATGGTTGCAATTAGGGGATTCTAATACATCGTATTTCTTTGCAAATATCAAGAATAGAACTGCCCATAATCACATAAAGAGGTTGATGAACTCATCTGGACAATGGATACAATCGGAAAATGAAATTGCTGGTAAGATAACACTCAACTTGGGACTGCTGCAGCACAACTAGCTGCTGTTTACCCTGAGGTATTTATGAGAGGGCCTGTTTTGAATAGAAGACAGCAACTACGTATGATTTCCTCGGTGACACAAGAAGAGATTTACCAACCTGTACAGGATATAGATAACATGAAAGCTTCAGGCGGAGATGGCTTCAATGCCTGTTTCTTCAAACAAGCATGGTCAGTAAAAGGGAATGATGTTAGCACTGTTGCATTGTATTTCTTCGGGCCAAATACATAACTGGGCTCTTAAACTTGGCTTTTTTTGTCACTTGGGCACTTAAACATAGAGTTGTTCCTATCAGACCCTTCAACTAAATCACATATGTGCCAATTAGACACTTTGTAGACCACCTGAGAAAGAACTTTTATAAAAATTATTGGATATGTAATTAGCTGCAGTTGT